>PVLC010026093.1:0-23031 GCA_004027655.1 Graphiurus murinus | reverse complement strand
GAATCACTTCTATTTTTTTTTCCTTTGTTTATAAAGCAGCTAAGTGATGGGACTATATTCATCTTTAATTAGGAGCGACATAGTATATTAGAGAAAGAACTTGGAGAAAATCACAATTGCAAGGAGTACAGAACCGGTGTCAGGTTCCATCTCCCAGGCCTCTGCTGACCCACATGGAGGCTGCAGGCAGCTCAGCAAAGCAGAACAACAACTGTCAGGAAGCGAGCAGATCTAATTTCCAAAACCAAAGAGTGTTTCGGTGACCTTGAACAAGTCACTTCACCTTTGGGCTTTAGTTCCCGAGTCTGTTAAAGGCAGGGGCTGGTGGAATTGAACTCAAACTCCTTGTGGCAGCCCGGGAGGTCCCTGTATGATCTGGCCTCTGCCCATTTCTCTCCCAATCTTGACCCTCCCTCCTTCTTGTCCCCATGCTTGAGTTACCTTCGGATTCTCAACAAGCCCCTGTCAGGATCTTCCTGTTTGCCCTTATCATTGGCTGAAATGCTCTCCCAGCCTCTTCCCTTCAAGATGAGACGGGTTGCTTTTTGACATTCACGTTTTTAGCTCAGAATGGCTTTTCTCGACTGGGGGCCCATGTTATTCATAGTAGCCCTCCTCTAGTGAAACCTCCCTAATTGGTATATGCATATTTTGAATTTCCTCAAAATGGAAGGAAAGTTGCTCATAAGCAAGGGCTTTGTCAGTTTTATTTAATGCGTCAGCCCCAAATAGTAAATATAAAAATATGTTGGTCAAAGCAGGCATGGTGGCACATGGCTATAATCCCAGTGTTTGAGAGTTGAGAGAGGCAGTTCGCAGGTTCTTGCTGTAAGGAATAAAGATAATCTTTTCTGTCAAAGTAGCAAAATTACATAGAAGTCTACTCCTTACCATTCTGTAACTGTAGCTTAGGCATTCATTTTGTAACTGTAGTCTAGGCATCTATTTTATAACTTTAGTACATTTGTCTGTATGCTACATTTGAAGACTATTCTTGAATGTCAGCCTTCTTAACTCATATGACCTTTGGTTAACCAGAATCTCCCTAAATGTCAGTCATCTTAGCTCATATAACCTATGGTTAACCAGAGTCTTCCAAAGCCTTGAACTTTGTTTGAAAACTCCTACCTATCCTAGAAGTAACCCAATCACCACAGAGTTGTACTTTAAACTTTGTTTCTTTGTCAAAACTTTGTTTCAGAACTTATATCTGTCTCAAAAATTAGCCAATTTTGCAAAGTTGTGAATTCAAGCCTTAGCCAATCAGGGCAAGGGGCAATATCACATTAGGGATAAAAGCTGAGCAGACTGCTTGCTCAGTGTACTTGCTTACCTGACTTTTTGTCAGTTGCATACCCTTCTGTAGAAGTAAATTGCCTTGCCAAGTTACTTTTGATTTCATGAGTTCTTATTTGCAGCTTCCCTAGAATCTTATTTCTAACATCAGCCAGCCTTAGCTACTTAGTGAGACCCTCAGCAACTGAGCAATATCCTGTTTCAAAATAAAAATAAAAAGAATTGGGGATGTTGCTCAGGGGTAGAAGAGTATGTACATTACTTCCGTTGGTATTGAAGGGATTGGGAGAGATGTGATTAGAGATGGGGACAGGTAAGCCTGAGACTCACTACTGGGCAGCTGACTCCCATTCTCACAGGTAGGTCTGGATGAAGAACAAAGGGCTGAATGAGACACTGAAGAATAAGATATCTGAGGGAGTAGGGGATACTACAGGGTGAGGATGAGCAATTATAATTTTTTTTTGGTAGTAGAGATTGAACCCAGAGGCATCATAACTCTGGGCTACACCCCAGCCCTATTTTTTGAGGTACTAGGGATTAAACTCAGGGGCATTCTACCTCCGAGCTATACCCCCACCCATATTTTTGTTCTTTATTTTGAAACAGGGCCTCACTAAGTTCTGGAGGGCCTTCCTAAGTTGCTGTAGCTGCCCTTGAATCTGCGATCTACCTGTCTCAGCCTCCCAAGTCCTGGGATTACAGGTATGCACCACCATGCCCAACTGTAATTTTTAAGACTCAAGAAATATACTAAATCATTACGTTTTTGCTACCACTTGAGGCCCCCCGGGATGGTACACAGGGTTTTCTCCTGGCATGCCACATTCCTCTGTGTTCTCCACAGCCCTGAAGAATGGGGTTCATATGATTCAGGTGTGCTCTCCTGGTTCTTTGAGAAATAAATATTTGAAAGGACAGTACTGCAGGTGAATGAAATTGGCTGCTAAAACCCCTGACTCAGCAGAGCCAGAGGACAAGCCGATCCACAATCCAATTAGAGGGCAACAAGAGCCATACAAGAGCCATTTGCCAGATGGCAACAGTCTGGTTAAACCATTTAGCTCTGATAAACAAGACAATGGGATTCCCTTCTAACTAGGTCTCAGGTACTTAAGCAGGCAGGAGAGGTCATCTTTATCCTTCTAGGGATCCAGCACTGGCCTGAGTATTAGGAGATCCGAGTTTGGGCCTCAGTTTCAAGCAGTTTTCAGCAAGACTCCGAACCGCCCCATAAAACTCAGAGGGACTGGCTGCTCCCTGGTGCCCATCCACTTCTGAAATCCCCAAAACTAAGATTTGAAGGAGACAGTGGGATCCTAGAGGGATTATTTTTTTGGCTCCTTTTATCCCTTCCCCGCTCTCTGAATTCATTGAATCGTGGAAGTGAGTTGGCATTGGAGGCGTTCACCATGGACTAAAGCCTCATAAAACCAGCTTGGGGGAGAGGAGGGCATCATATGGCTAGTGTTTGTGTTCACAAGCCGGCCTCTCTGAGTGCACTGTCCCGGTCCATCCATCATCTCCCTTGTCTCCATCTACTTAGCTCAAATCTCCCCTCTGAATTTGGTTGTGTTATTCATATCTCTCATTTCCCTCTAGCTAAAGGCTCTTAAGAGAGTGCTGGTGATAACACTGGAGATATTTAAGGAATGTGAATGTTCTGTCTCCTTTATGTATTCTTTATGCTCTTGCACCTTTTATAGGTTTGGAAGCCTTGTGCTGATAGTAATGAGCTATTCAGGGCATGCGGTGTTACCAGGCCTGGGTGTAACGTAAATGGAGTTATTTGCTAGGGAAATACCCAGTCCAATCTCTTAGCAAATTGCAATTCCTGAAACTAGGTCCCTTTGGAAGGTGCTTAAATAAATGTATATCTTGTTTGAAAGATTTGCAGCAATTCAAGAGAAACATTAGTTTCTTTTAATACAAAAATAGATTGGCTCTCCTCTATGTGTCATAAAATTTAATTAGCCGTCGTTTATCAGAACTTGTTAATTGCCAGATTGTTCACTGGTTGACAGGCTAGGCTGAATCAATAAAATACTTTTCTGAAATGATTAATGTTTGAAGAGATAGATATGTTTAGCCCAATTGAAATATCATACAATATATAGATATAGCAAAACATTACATGGAACCTCATTAATACGTACCATTTTCATGTTTTAATGTATCAGTTAACAGATTCCAATTAAAAATACTTCTTCAAAAATGCAACGTATTTGCTACCTTGATTTACATGTATGTGGATATGTGTGTTTACGTATTTGTAGAAGAAAATTAACCACGTTTCTATACTTTGCCTGGTTAGGTAAACAAATTGGTATTAAAGTAAGCTTTCTTCTCTGTTGAGAAATGTGCTAGAGGCAAAGTCAGTCAAAGAGGTTATAAAATACTGCCACACCATCCAAGAAATTTTGCAAATCTAATTAGGAGTTTTACTTTTATCAACATGAACCAACAAGATGAGAAACACAAAGCTATGTGTAGCCAAGATCCCATGCCCAGCTAATCACACAGCTGTTCAGAAAAGAGAATAGGACTTTCTGCAATTTTCATAAAGGGCTGGAGAAGTTGCTAATGCTCTTTTTTAAAGAACCATGAGGAAAATCTCTTCCAGGGTTCAGATCTAGAACTGCTGTGAACGTAGGCAGGGCTTATCAGAAGTGTTTCATGAAGCCTGGTAGATGTTCAAGTCAAGTCTACTTCTCAGATATGAACTAAAGGCCAGTCTGTGGGCCTCCAGGCGGCTTCCATAGACTGTGTTGCCTGCAATAGTAAAGGAAGTCTCCTTCCATGAACTCAGGGGGGAGTCAGGGGCTCTTATGCCAGCCTCACAGGTAACTTGAATACCTTGATAGGTTTTTAAAAACATGATGAAACAACATTCGAAGATGGGGGGGCGTTGTTTGGAGGTCATGCCATAGAAGGACCCACCTCCCTGAATATCTAGGGAAGAGGAAAGCACAAGAAAAAAGAATGAGGCAGTTCTTCTCCCCATGCTTTGGCCCAGGGTTATCTCTGAAGTGCACCGACTTATATTCTAGGGCCATACTGCACTGTGGAACCTCAGCCTGCCATCCACGTAGCAGGGAGTCTTCACTTCCCAAAGCAGTCCCTCTGTTACCATAGAGTCAGGGGCAGAAGCAGGTGGCTTACCTACTCTGTGCGCCCATGGAGGTGCCAAGTTCCTATGAGCTACAACACATCTGTCTTCTACAGAGAAGGGAAACAAAATATTCAGAAACTTGCCCTAAATCATACGACTAGTACTTAAAAGAGCAGCAACTGAATCCAAGTCTTTGTGACCATCGTACTATGTCAGTAGGTAGGATGTATGTATGGAAAAGAACACCAGGCTGGGAACAGGGGAGCCCAGACACTAGCCTTTGCTTTGCTGCTATTAAATGACTACCTGATTATTTTAATTATTAAGTAATTTTTAGGCAATTCCCTTTCTTGCTTTAGGCCTCAGTTTTCCCCTGAAGACATTGGGCCAAAGTTCTCTGAACAGAATAAAAAGATGTTTGAGTACACAGCTCGCCAGGGGAAGCATCTGCAGGTTTAACAGACTTATAGAGGAATCCATGATCTCCCTAGATGTTAAGAAACACTGACTTAATTATGCTGAGCCATAAAATCATAACTGCCGATACTGCGTTCGGCACTATTCTGAGTATTTTACCCTTGTAACTCTTTACTTCTGACTGCATGAGGTAGCTCCTCCTTGGTCTCCATTTTAGAAAAGTGAAAGCACAAAGAAGAAACTTCCCTGAGACACAGAGAATAAGTGCTAGAAGTCAGATTTATACCCAGGCAACCTTGCCCCAGAACCCACAGCTTCTGACCATTACATTCTATTATTTACTGTCTAGTAGGCAGCCGGAAGAGGACTGTGCACCCCAATATCACAGCTAAAGGCTCTGGGGCTGGTACAGTTTGGAGGTCATCTGGTCAATGGCTTCTGATCCTTTTCATACTCCTCTAGACGCTCCTTTCCTGGCCCCTCCAGGTGCCATCCATGTGTCTTTTACAGCGTGCTGATAGGTAAAATTGACAAAAGCTGCTCTGAGGAGAGAGAGCAGGAGCGGATGTGATGTGTAAAAGTGTCTATGCATATGTGTGTGTGTGTGTGTGTGTGTGTGTGTGTGCGCGCACACATGCATGGATGTACAAGATGTAAGGGTCAGTCAGTGGGGTGAAGGTCTATAAATTCTGCCTCTTTGCTCACCCTGGTGGCTTACAGTCATCTCTTCCAAACCTCATGGCTAAAAAAACATGAGACTCACTAATCCCCTGCCTTATGGTCTTGCACAGGGTAAGCTGAGGCACAGAGAGCAGAGATAGTAGGGACACACAGAACATCAGAGGTGGGGCTGGATGCAGGGTCCAGGCTGCTGGTCCAGGCTAGTTTTCTCTTTATGCCTCACATCCTGGCTGTAACCAGGCCACTGCCCGAGCCATGCCTGGGGCTGTTATCAGTCACAGACAAACACTCTCCCACCTGTACCCTCTGCTCCTTTCCTAGGTTCTCTGGATGCTTAAACACTTTTATCCATAAACTGATGGGGGGCAGTCCCCAGAAGGCTTTCCAGAGTGGGGCAAATGGAACAAAAGCTTTGGGATGATTGGGCAACGTCATAAATGTCTGTGTCTAGTCAAAGTCAGTGTTAAGCTATAAGAGTTGGAATTGGGAGAGGGTGGAGGGGGTCGATTACCTAGAACCTGAACACTGAAGTTGAGTCCCACCCTTGATCTTTTCTGAGGGACAAGGGAGGGCAGCTCTCACCCTGCAGGCCCCAGACAGAAACCGATGAAGCTGGTTTCCCTGCCATGCGCCTTTGCTTCTTGGTTTGCTGTCAAGATCCTTGGCTGTTGTAGCAGCTGGCAGCAGGACCTGGCTGTGTGTTCCAAGGAACCAGCTCTTGGGAAGCTGTGGCCTGATTTCAGCAGGGAGGGGAGCACTGTGCGGCAGGGTGGGGACCGGTAACCACAGGGCTTCCTGGCAAGTCCCTGCAGTGCTGTAGGAGTGGGGAGTGGAAGAATGCCCCCAGGGACCACAGCGATGGAGAAGCTGATGTTCTTGTTTGCCCACTCACACTTAGGGGCCTAACAAGGCTGCAGAAAGCCCAATATTCATCCCAAAGAGCATCTACTGGGCACCCAGAACTATGTAAAGTGTTGGGAGAGAAAAGAGAGAAAACCAGTTATTGTGAAACTTCTAGCATAAAGGGGGTAGGGGAACAAATTGAAATCAAATAAGCATGCAAGCTGGGCCTGGTGGCACATGCCTGTAATCCCAGAATTTAGAAGGCTGAGACAGGAAAATTGCAGGTTCAAGACCAGCCTCAGCAATAGTGAGACTCTCAGCAACCTAGTGAGACCCTGTTTCAAATAAAAAAAAATTTAAAAAAGGACTGAGAGTATAGCTAGAGGGAGAATGCCTCTGGGTTCAATTTCCAGTGACAGACAGACAGACAGACAGACAGACACACACACACACACACACACACACATACACACACACACATACACACAGACACACACACATTCAGGTTATAACTAGAAATAGTGATAATAGCATAAAGGAAACATAGCAGCTAGAAAGACACACAAACAGGAGGATGCTTGACTGGGGGGGTGAGGCAGGGAAGGCTTCCATGTGTGAATAGTATAATTGGCACAAGGCCTGAAGGGCAGGTAAGATGAGGAGAGGTGGGGTGGGCATCCTGGTGGAGGGCATGACAGTGTAAAACATTTCATGATATTTACCATGCAATATCCATGGGATGCATATGCGCGTGCACGTGCACGCGCGCGCACACAC
Organism: Graphiurus murinus; assembly: GCA_004027655.1. Classification (NCBI taxonomy): domain Eukaryota; kingdom Metazoa; phylum Chordata; class Mammalia; order Rodentia; family Gliridae; genus Graphiurus; species Graphiurus murinus. Next base: position 15,905 of record PVLC010026093.1, on the reverse strand, counting down.
ACACACACACACACACACAATTTACTTATCACCTCCCAGACCACACAGAGTTTACATTTCCTCACTTCTTTTGTCTTTTGGTGGACCCAAACCTGGTTCATAGCTATGTGATGTTGTTGTTCCCTGGTGGGAGATTTTAAAATGATTCTGCTCAACCTCAGTCTTTGCTCACCTGCCTGGAGAGCACTTGAACAGAAAGCACAAATGGGAAACATGGGAGGTTCACTTAGAGAAGTGAAGGCGCCTCATGAGAAGGCCGCAAAGAGTGGGGAAGGTGTCTAGGATGAGCCATTCCTGGGGAGGGGAACGTGGCCCCAGGCAACGAGGTCACGCTGCACAGGAGTCCGAAACAGCCTGCTCTCCAGGTGTGGGAAAGAGCATGGAATCTTCCACGTGTTGGGTTGCATAGTCCCCCTGGACACCTTTTGTTGTTGTTGTTCTTGTTATAATCTTTTTTGTTTTAATTGATGCATTGTAATCATACATCTTCGTTAGGTACAAGGTGGTAAAGGAATACATGCACACATCTCTCATTTAACTCATCCCCAATTCCTGCCCACTCCTTCCCTGCTCCCTCCTTCTCAGGTTCAGTTTAGCGACTGTGAAAGTGCATCATGTGCATTAGGTTGCTCCCCTCTACCCCATCACCTTCAGTTAAGTCACCTTCTTTGCTCATCTAAGGTTTCTCCTTCTTCATCTAGAGTCCCTCCTATGACACACTTTCTCCCTAGCTTCTGCATATTAGGGAGACCATACAATTTTTTACTCTTTGTGGACACCTTCTTTATATGCATCACATTTGGGGGTGACTGACAACCCTTTGCACCTTGCAACTTAGTGACTCTAGGTTGTTTCTCTGCCCACTTCCCATGGGGGAGTGGCTCTGCAGGTAAACTTCAGGTTCATCCCAGTCAACCCCATATGTGCATGTCTAGCTTGCTACCTAAGAAACAACAGGAGAAGTTAGGTAAAAAGCATAACAGAGACACAAGAAGGGTCACAACGGCCCAGAGGGTCCATGTGTCAAGGGAGTTTATTGCAAGAGATGGTCCCTGGCTGAGAGAAAACTTTCCTAGGCAGAGTGAGTGAGGAGTGAGGTGGTAATTTAGGCACAGAGCTTAACTTAAGCATAAGGTTAGTGGTTGAAAAATACCTTGGTACCTGCACAGGTAACTCAACATTCCCCTGTGTCTGGGAGACCTACTGTAAAGCAGGGAATAAATAAGGCAAGAAACCCTTATCTGACATCCTTGCTCATGCTTCTTCTTCCCATGAATATTTATTGAGCATCTGTTATGTTCTAGGCCCCAGGGCTATGATACTGAAACAAATGAGACTTGGTCCTTGGCAATGGAACCAGGACTCATGGGACGCAAGTACTCAGTCAAGGGAAGGAGACAACCCAACAGCAGTGGGAGCTGGGGAGATGGCTAGGAGCAGCACAGAGAAGACAAACTTTGTAGACCCTGAAGAATGTTGGTCTTAAGCCAGGTGCGGTGGTGCATGCCTGCAATTTCGGTACTCAGGAGGCTGAGACAGGAGAATCACAGTTTTGAGGTCAGTGTGCAGCAACTTAGCAAGATCCTATTTCAAAATAAAAAAATAAAAGGTCTAGGGATGTAGCTCAGAGAGAGAGAGTGCCTTGTATTCAGTCCCCAAACACACACACACACACACACACACACACACACACACACACACAAATTGTCTTCATTTTCAAAGCAGTAAGAAGCTAGTACAGGGTTTTGAGCAGAGATTTAAACATATTCAGCATTGCGTTTTGAAAAGATGACTCCAGCTCCAATGGAGAGAGGATATCTAGTCTTTGACTTAGACATCCATCCTACCTTCTTCCCTCAACTGATGTCTGCCAAGTTAGTGGGAGGGATGCAGGGATGCCACTGTAACAGCATGACCTCCCCCTGCAGAAACACCAATGGCCTCCTCCAGCTCTCCGCACACCTGCAGTCATTTCAGGTTACTAACAATGACGTCATCTTCCTGACTCTAAGGCTAACTGCAAAGTCTTCACAACAATTATATTAATATCGGAGCTAGGAATGAGCTGATGGAAAGCTGCTCATCCATGTAATGAGGTTTCAGTTGTGTTTTAGAAATGTGTCAGATAATTTGGTAAGAGACAGCAGATTTTTTTTTTCTGCTAGTCAGGAGATGGGGGAGGTGGAACTCAGGTTCCCTGGCTTCAGCCACAATATGAGAAATGTCATCTACATTTGAGGTGCTCGGAGCAGACTAAGCAACTGGGAAGGAACAGTGACAGCGAGGAGGAGTCCAGGACACAGGTGGGTTGGAGGGGAAGCAGCCAAAACAGCCTAATTATCACCTAATAGTGATCTAGCTCTTACAACGGATAAAGTATCACCTGACAATGTCACTTGACTATGACAGCCCTACAGGGTAGGTATTAACCTCATTTGACATGGGGCTCAGACAGACATTCAAATCCATCTCTTTCTAACTCCCAAGTCTGATCTTACCATTACTCTGATTTTATGCTCCACCACTGAATTAAAAAAGCTCTTAAGAGGTACATGTTTTGGTGTAGAATTGTAGTCTGCTTTCTTCTTATTAGTGAATGCAAGGCCTTGCACATGCCAGAAAAATGCCCAACCCCTGAGCTATAGCCCCGGCCCGCGATGTCTGTTTCAGGTTAAGGGGAAATGTGTCTAAATTGTATAAATAAGAGCATCTTCCCCACTAATCTCAAGTGAATCTCAGCACTGTGATAGTATCTGGGATAGTTATTCTGGCATTCCCAAGTATGGGACACTTTTTTTTCCAAGAGGCACATGAAATCTCATTAAATAAAATTGAACCACATAGTAAACAAATTGGTCCTATTTCAACCCCTTTAACAGTACCAGTTACATTAAGTTAGTAGTTAACTATGTCAACTGCCTGCAAGGAATAGTCCAGGGAGCTTCCATAAACCCTTAGGCTCCAAGATGCCAACTCAATTAATCCCCACAGCACTTCTTACACCTTCATGCCTGTGCAAAGCTCTTGGCAGACCCTGATAAATCAGGGATTCTCCTTTCTTGGAGCTGGGTGGGGTGTGAGCCTTGGGTCTGCATTTTCTTTTTTTTTTTTCAGAACTGGAGATTGAATCCAGGAGCATTCTACCTCTGAGCTACATCTCCAGTCCTATTTTTTATTCTTTATTTTGAAACAGGGTCTCACTAAGTTGTGGAAAGTCTCACTAAGTAGCTGAGGTTAGCCTTGAACCTGGATCCTCCTGTCTCAGCCTCCCAAGTACTAGGATTACTCAGGTCTGAGTTTCCCAACCAACTTTCTTGTGATGCTAACGGTGTTGGCTGGGGCACCACCTGGGGCAACTGGAGACCAAGGTGCAGCCCCTGGATGTGGAGAACCACTGCTCTGAAGTCTCAACTTGGTGCTAATCTTCCCCACCTGCCCCCATCTTTGGAGGTTTAAAAAGTTATTAACAAGAATGAACCATACATACACATGGAATATAAATCAAATGGCAAGCAGTGAACCACTATCATCCCTCTTCCTACTCCCAAGTGCCAGAACCCCTTTCCTTCTGCAGAGTCAAGTTTTTCCTCCAGAGGGGTCCTTGCGCATCCAACCATGGAGGAGTAGGTGCTTATGACCTTAAAAAAAATCACAAATGGCAGCACTCTGTTCAGCACTTTGCTTTTTTTCCATTTACCAATATATCTTGAAGATTGTTCTATAACTGTGCATAAAGAGCTGCTTCATTCTTTTTTTATTGCAGTAAAATACACATCATCTAAAACTTACCATTTTTCAGGTGTACAGCTCAGTGGCATTAAGCACATTCACATTGTTGTATGATTATTGATATCATCCATCTCCAGAACTGGCTCATTTTGTTCTACATCCACTAACTGGTGCCAGTTTATATTTAACTCTTTAAAAACAAGGACCTGTCTTGGGGCCACTGCTCAAAGAGGCATCTGGCTAGAGGTCACTCATGTAACTCTCTGCTCATTGCATTTAGTTGTACAGTTACCCCGTGATGAGAAATACTAATGTCCCACCTAAGGTAGTTTTCTTTTTAAACAAACCTAAATTCAACTGGAACAATGATGTCTGGTAAGTACTGGGTGAAGGCTGCGTCTGTCTGTTCCATGAGATGCAAAGCTCTTCTTAGTGAAACACTGGAGCATACGACACCTCTCTGCCCCTTCTCTGGCTATTACCTCCAGACTTGGCAACAGAAATGGCTTTCCGTTATGAGCCCCAGGACTTACCCCATATGCAATCTTTTCTAATGGATCCAGTTATTTTATACAAGTCAAACCACACACTAGCCCCCCTTTCCTCATCCTTAAGAGAAGGCTAACCAAAAAATAAAGGCCCAGGAATCTTATGGAATTTTGTGCCCCTTGATAGAGATAGGGAACTCAACCCCAGGAATTTTATAGTAGCTGACATTAAGGGATTTCCATCTAGAAAATGACAACATTTCATGTTGGTCTCTGGCCTGAGACAAGTCAGAGAAGGAGAAGCATCTGTCTAACTTAGAAAGCTTCATAACAGACTCCAGCAAAGGCAGGAGTAGGGTTCACTGTGCAGCCCAGTGGGCAGGGTTTGGGACTGGTAGCCCGTGGATGCGGGCTGGGCTGTGGGCTTGCACCTGTGTGCTGCGCATCCAATAACAAGTCACTTTTACCTCTTCAAGCACCAGTTTTTTCCATCTGCAAAAATATTGAGCTAAAGATCCAGCATAGTAGCTTATGGTGTTTGGTGCTTTGTTGGCATATCACTAGTGTTCAAGAAATGGAAATCTTACTGTCTTGCAGATTCTTCCCTGCAAAGGAAGTAAAGAAAGGAGGAGACTCTGGGTGAAAAGTGGGGTCCAGGGAAACTCAGATTGCCTGGCCCAGCATCCACCTGTGACTACCCAGACAAACTCAGCAGAGAAACACACTACCTGAAAGTTGCTAGAAGAAACGTGTGTCTAACAGTAAGAATTGCCACAACCCAATGTGGGTTTCTTTTGCTCTAAGCAAAATGTGGAAAACAAATCTATGAGACCTTGTTTCAAAATAAAGAATAAAAAATAGGGCTGGGGGTATAGCTCAGAGGTAGAATGGTAGAATGCCCCTGAGTTCAATCCCCAGTACTGCAAAAAAAAAAAAAAAAAAAAAGAATGAACAAAAGAAAAGAAAGGGAGAGAATATGCACATGAGAATGATTTTTATGTGATGATGTCATAGAGAAGGAAGAATTTAACATCAACTTGCATCCTATTCATCACATTAGCCTGTAGGACAGATTTTGACATGGAAAGAATACTGTTCAAATCCCAGCTATGCCAGATAATTGATGATTAACTTTATCAGCCTTAGTTTTCTAAAGTGTAAAACAATAATTGCAGCATTTACCTCATTTGGTTGAAAGGATAATTCAGAGAAATAGTGTTCATACAGGGGTCTGCACGGTGCGCGGGACATTGCAGAAGTGTAATCAGTAAGTGTGTGGGGGGCTAAATGAAATGAGCACAGTATTCCACTGTGGAAGATAAGTTATTTGTGCATGATCACACAGGCATTAGACAGGATGCTGTTCAAGCTTTAACGGGATTTCCCTGACTTCTCCCTACATACCTTACTGATAAGAGCCCAGCTGCACATATACCACTTATGAGGGACAGCACTTTCTTGCTATACAGCTGCAATGCAGACCACCATTTGATTTTTTTAATTGGTGCATTGTAATCATACATCTTTTTAAATTTTTTTATTGGTGCATTGTAATTATATATCTTTGTGATGTACAAGTTGGTAGGGGCATACATGCACACATCTCTCATTTAACCCTTCCCCAATTCCTGCCCCTCTCCCTTCCCCTCCCTCCTTCTCAAGTTCAGTTTAGTGATTGACTTTGATATGTTTGTGAAAGTACATCATGTGCATTAGGGTGTCCACCCCCATCACCTTCAGTTAAGTCACCTTCTTTATCTTAATGAGGTACAAGGTAGTAGAGGCATGCATGCACGCAGCACTCATTTAACCCTTCCCTCATTCCCACCCACCATTTAATTTTATAAACAATGGCATCCACAGGCTAGTCCTCATACAAAGATGCTCATTCCTTGAGTTATCTCACAACATTAAAAATATGCCTTATGTCTGGGTGTGGTGGTGCATGCCTGTAATCACAGTACTTAGGAGGCTAAGACGGGAGGATCCCAGGTTTGATGAGAATCAGCAATACAATGAGACAACTAAGCAACCTACCATGACTGTTTCAAAATAAAAACAAATAAATAATAAAAGGGGCTGGGGGTGTAGCTCTGTGGTGAAATGCCTCTCAGTTTAATCCCTAGTAGCACAAAAGGAAAAAAAAAAAAAAAGCCTTATGACCTGTAACCAAAGCCAGCTTGCTAAAAGCAGGCTGAAAAGAGAACAGAGGAGGAAAAATGCGACAGGGTTACTGTTTAAAAGGGTGAGGATAACCTGGAGGTGCCTCATGGGGGGAAAAACTCTACCTCCCTCATCACTTGTTATACTCCTGTGACTAAAGAGTTGCTTGGAGAGAAGTCAAGGTGAGTGGTTAAGAAGCTCAACCATGCCCAGAAAAAAAAAAAAAGAAAAAGAAAAAGAAAAAAAAAAGAGGCAAAAGAAAAATAAACAGGTGCCACCAGCTAGGCAAGGGCAGGAAGCGCTCAGAACAAGAGGCCAGGCAGGTTTATCCACAACCCCTAAGGCGGGGCCCAGTAGGACCGGTTTTTTCCAAGGCTAATCTATAACGCGCTATCAAACCATCTCTTGAGGCTGATTCAGACCAGAGGAATCTGACTGCCATTCAGCCAGTTGAGCGCAGAGGTGAAGAGCAGGGTTCAGTCACAGGCTTGGGGTTCGTTCCTGCTGCCCCCCACTTTCAGTGGGTGGCCCAGACTGAGTGTCTGTGCTCCCTCAACTTCAGCTTCCTTTCCCCTAAAAGAGGGAAGATAATGCTAGAAGCTACCTCACAGTGTGGTTGGGCCAGGATTACATGAACTAATTAAGTAAATTCATACATACTCAATAAAAGGAAGCTGTGATTACTAATTACTGTTAGCACTTGAAAAGCATCTTAGAGCCCTGCATGCCGGGTGCAGAGAACAGGAGGATGGCTGCTTTCTCACAGACAGTGTCCTTCTGTGTGCTGGGACCGTGACAGAGGCCATGCCCATGCAGGGCAAGAGGGAGCCAGTAACATAGCTCTGTTGTCTAACTGGCTGTCATGACTAACAGCACACCAGGAAGGGCATCCTTTGAAAAGCACCGATACCAGGACAGCATTTTCTTGTCACTTATTGGGACATTCGTGTTAACTCAAAACATTTTCTATCAGTAGACTTAAGTCAGCACAGGACCATATTGTCACAGAGTTGAAGGAAGTTCTTTACATGATGGGGCCAGAGCTCTGTCCTGGGCAGCTCTCTTGAGTTTCCTAATGGACAAACTTATTACCCCCAGGCTAGCCTGGTTGGAAAGAATTCTGGATGGGAGAGAAAGTTCTGGAAAGCTGGTGAAATCTTAGAGACACCACTTCACCCACCAGGCAGAAGATGACAGGAGGCCAATAAGTACTTACAGATAATGTGTATGGAGGGAAAATTGGTTGGGTTTTGGAGTATAAGTTCATGACCAACTGGATTCCCAGAGGACTTAGTGTTTCTTGAAGAGTTCACTGAAATATAATGTCAAAGAAGGCAGGATCTGAATTAAGACAGTTGGAAGTTCAAGTCCTGAGTCTATCACTGGGACCTGACTAGTCATCAGTTTTCACACATCTAAGATGAGGGTAACAGGACCTATCTCACAGAAGGGCCAAGAGAAAAGTAGCAGAAGCAACAAGTATTTGAGAGCCCACTTCACACTGGCCACTTTCTGATACGTACTGATTTGTATTCAATATATACCAATATGCACTTGATACGTATTCATTTCTGTAACTGTCACAACAACTCTACAGCATAGGCTCATTATTATCCTCATTTCAGAGAAACTGAAGCACAGAGTGGTTAAGAAACTGGTCCAAGTTCACACAGCTAGCACTAGCAGCACCAGACATCGTAAACCATGAAACCACATTCTTACCTTCTATGAGTACTGCCTGTCCCACATGAGACAATATGAGAAAAATGTTCTTATCGGTGCCGAGTAGGAAGAAATAGTTAATAAATGTTGACTATCATTATGATGTTATCAGTCTGCAGAACACATTACGGTATCTGCAAAAATCTCCTAAGGGTTTCAAGAACTTGAAACCACTTGGCTTTAACCTTGTCTGTTGGGTTTTAGCCTGTACGTTCTAGGTGAGGGCTGGTTTTCACGTTCTCCTTTGTTAAGACGCACTGATGTGCAAATATTCCTTTTAAAAATGTTTGCGGATTTTCTTAAAGGCCACACAGGTGCCCTTGGAGAAAAGGGGTCCTTTTAACATGTTTTTCTAAACAAGGCAAGTGGGCAGTGGAGAAAGAGAACTGCATAGTTTCCCAGCATCTTCAGGCATCGTCTCATTGGAGGACACCCTGTGAAGAGGCCAGGCCTGGCTATGGCAGCTCATGTATAACATAGGGTGCCCAGGAGGTCTAGGGGTGTAGAGTCACATGCCCACACATCAACCAGTGTATATCAAGCCCGGGTCCTATCACTTACTACCTGGCAACCTTGTCTTCGCCACATCTCCCATTCCCTATTTCCAAAAATAGAGATAATAAGCAGGAAGACTATAAATGTGATGATGCAAGGAAAGCTCTGAGGAGTTAGCAAGTTCTCAGTGAAACTCACTGCCAATATTGTATTATCCCCTTCGTGGCCCAAGGAGTTAGAAAAAGATCACCAAGAAGCGTGCCCAGGGGTCAAGCCCACGTCTCTAGATGCATTCTGTAATTCTCTTCACATGAGCAACATTGCTTGCTGGTGCCTACTCTCTAGAAAAATCACCAGGACTCTGGCTTGGCTCCTGATTCAAAAATTTATTTTCTTTAAAACAAAACAAAAAGTCATTTTCTAAAATCTGCAAATCAATATCAGCACAAAGGAATAGAACAAGATGTGGAGTGCCTTAAAAGCAGACTCACAGAACCAACCTGAGGATCCAATATAAAATCAGATGTCTCTTAAATCAAATAGGGCCAGGGCCTGTTCCAGGAAGGCTGAACACCCATTACAACAGAACACAGAAGTGCAAGAGGGACCCATAAAATGCACCAATGTGTGAAATACTGCCGAACGCTGTGTGGTTGCCAAGGAGAAAAGCATCACCAGGCTGAGTTCTCATGCTCCCCTCTGCAAAGCAAGTATGCTGGGTGTTAATTAAAGCATGTAAGTCAGTTTCTGAGGCAGCTGCCTGGGAAAAGATATCCTGCAAAGAAGTCTCTTCCTCTGATAGACTTCTTTTGGAATTGTGGACTTTCTGCAAATGAAATTCTCCAAGACATGCACCTCCCCTGTGTACTCTCTGCTCCCTACTGCTTGCAGGGCTGGGTGCCTGGGAGCAAGAGAGAAATTGGGCTGGTTTCTACATTACTGTCACACTGAACTCAAAAGGTTTACATCATGTGTGTATCTCACAACCACCATGCTTGCTATAGAGGATGGCGGTTAGCAGTCCAATTTCCAGAGGGGAAAGATAAAAAGTGGGGGCACTAAGGGAGTTGTCCCCCCAATTGAGACAACAGTAGAGTCTATGGAAACATCTTAAATCCTCAGATCCCAAACATAGGCCATTTTGCATCTTCAAAACAAGACACTCAAAGCAGCCAGTGATATGCAAGCAAAGCAAAGTAGGAATTTAAGTGGCTGGCTGGATCAATCAGCGACAGAAGAGTCCACTCTCAGTTTTATGAAGTTGTATTGGTATGGCAAGTGCCCAGACATGGCTAAGATCAATTCCACAGCTGTCTCCAAGGGCAAACCAGGGTGATTCAGCAGCAGTGCTGCCTATGGAGACTGGTCAATACAGTCAGTCTTGTCATAGCTGGCCATTTCTCAGGGAACCAAATCTCCTTAAAATGCCTTTTAGCCTTTTTCTTTATGTTACCAAGAATAAAATCCATTGACCTTTGAGCTCTGGAAAACCCAGGCGCCCTTTACTTGAGTTTTTGGACCAACATGTGGTCACGATATCTCCTGTTCCCTTCTATTATTCATTCACTTGACAAATATTAACTCAGCCTCTGCTATCAATAGGAACTCTGCAAAGCCCTGAGGACTTGGTAGTGTCTAGTAGGTAGGAGATGACCTGAAAGGTCTACTATAGAGTCCAAAAATTATTGGCTTATTGCCCCTTTTTAGAAAAAGAAAATCACTCAGTGTCCCCCATCCCGGGCACTTCCACCACTCCCTTATTTTTATTCAATGCTTTACAATTGCATCCCAGGCTACTACCATACTCCTGGATTGGTCCAGGCGCAGTAGTGCCCATTTTGGGTATCTTTGGATACCTTCATGGAACTTATGTGCTAGGAGGGGAGATAAAAAAAAATAAACAAGACAACAAACTTATCAGACTGTGATAAGCATTATGAAAACAAATACCACAGCCAGGCAAAGTTGGGGAGGGGGGTGCAGCATTTTAGATGCTGTGGTCTAGGGAGCCATCATTGAAGATGTGATATTTGGCCTGAAACCCTATGGAAGAGAGGGAGAAATTACAGAAACAATCAAGGGAGAAATTACGGTAACAGTCAAGGGAGAAATTATGGTAATAATCAAGGAAAAAGAGTTGCAGATAGGAAAAAGATAGTGTGTGCAGGTCCTGAGGAAGGAAAACCCAAAGGCAGCCAATGTTGCTGGCTTTCTGTGGGCTTGGGAACCCCATATTAGGTGAGGCTGGGGAGCGGGTTCATTTTGGAGTCCTGAGGAATCTGGAGAACTGTGTTCTGGGGGTCAGATTTAATTCTCAGTGGCTCTAGTGCACCACCTCAGGGCGCAGCTCTCCTTTTCTCTAACAATTCTTTCCCCCTTTCTCTGTCAGTTCTAGCATTTGTTCCGTTCCTCAGCTGCAGTCTCTGAATTCTTAATAGCACCGACCATGTGGACGACATACTGCTCACAGGGGCTGTTAATCGTCTTCAAGTGCATAGGCCTGAGATGTAGATGACACTCTAAATTAGCTTGTGAGGCTGGCAGCACGAGATGGAGGCTGCACCTGTTCGGCCTGGAGAAAGCTCTTTATCAACACAAGGTCTTCCTCATCAGCCCTACTCACTCTGGATCCAAGGACCCTCGGGCATATACGGCCTCGTCAACACAAATCCAGAGCAGGAGCTCCGGGATTTGTGGGCCTGATGTGGCTGAGCCTCCCTGGGTCTCGCCAAGCTCATTAGTAATCACAGATAATAACAGCACCTGCCTCACGGGCTTGTAATAATATATAAAGTACTTCACAGTCCTGCTTTGCAAATCATAAAATTTCAATAACTTTCACCATTACTATTTTTATTGGGCACCCTCATAAAAAAAACCCAACTGTCTCACCCTTCCTTATACACATTTACTTCTTTCAAAATACTACATAATGGCTTAGCAAACTTCTGGAGAAAGGTCCCAAATTGTATAAGCAATGGCCAATATATTAGGCTCTCCACGCAGATGACTCATTTCCCAGCAGTAGGTAGCAAAGGCAGAGGCTGCCTGTCCATCAGTGAGAGGAAGGCACCAGGACAAAAAGCATCGGTGTCCTCTGCAACTGCTTTTATAAGCTGGTCCACTGCCTGACTTGGGCCATTGGCTTGGGCAAAGAGCTTCCTGGGTAAACAGAGGAACAGGGGTCCCTAGAGCTGCTGGTGGCCATTTGTGGACACAGCTCTAGCTCTAGGACCCAGGTAAGGAGATCAAAGAGCCTCAGAGGTTCCCCTTGAAGTAACACCCCAACCCCAAGCCAATGAGCAGTGAGGTTAGTTGGGGGAAAGAGACCCTGCCTAGTCTGAGTCTCCAGCAGGATGCTTACCTCCTTCCTCCTTGTGCTGGCTCCACAGCTCAGGACCAGTGCTCCTTGGGCGTTCTTATTCTGGTGGGACACTAGGGAGGAAGGCAGAGCTGCTACCACCCCTCTTCTCCCATCCAAGGGAAGTGACAGGGAGCGCTTCCTTTTTATCTGTGGTTGGCACAGACAGCCCAGCCGACTTCTAGAAGCACAGCCTTCAATTTCACATACCTGAGCACAATTCCTTCACCCTGGTTGCCTCCTCCTGCAGCCACTGCAGAAACTTGCTTAGTCCTGCCCTCCCCATCTACTCTGGGCTCCAATCCAAGCTCTGCATCTCCGCCCTCTTCCTTCTCGGCTGACAGGACCAGCCTAACCAGTTCAGGTGCCCCAGAGACGCTGCTTCTGTGCTGTTGTTAGCTGGTGTTCGGTGGTCTCTGGTCTCTACCAGCCCAGTGTGGCCCCTACACTTGATATTGAGAGAGTGGATCAATTAGAAGCAAAACTTGGGACTTTGGCCAGACCACAAGAAAACACAGACCAACTATTTTCTGGTAATTGATTGGAAAATTGTAGGCAGGAAAGGGCCAGATATCAGGAGATGGGGATCTTTGCCAAGCTGCTGCTACAGGTTGACTTCATTCCAGGCTAGGGAGGCTCTGACTCTGGTGTCTGAGATTTACCCACACTGTACCTATGCTTCAGGGGCCCTAGATTTTCTAGTGACAGATGCAACAGCTACCTTTATTCTCAGCCCAACTTGAGCGACAGGTTGAAATCTGCCTACTGGGTGTACAAAAGAGATTCCGCATTTTCCTCTGTGCTGTGTTGGGGAAGTCAGCCAGGAAAAGTTAGCAATGAACTTCATGTCTGCTACTAAAATACAATTAGTCACCCCAATCAATAGCTCTGCTGAATCCACAGGTGGTTTTATGGAGGAGGAGCTAAATTACCCTTAAAAAATTACCATCATTGATCAGGGTTCAAAACTAAGAACTTGGATTTTGTTTCCCTACCTTCTTCCGGAGCAGAGATTGCCAGATTTAGGATTTATAGGAATTATCCAGTGTATTAGAATGTAGATTTCTGCATAAAATGCCCAGACTCCAGGAGAGCTCAGGAATCTGTATTGTTAAAGAATTTCCTTAGGCAAACTAGGCACGGTGGTGTGCAACTGTAATCTCAGTACTTGGGAGACCAAGACAGAAGGATCACAGGTAACTTAGTGAGGTCCTGTTTCAAAATAAAAAAAGAAAAAGGGCTGGGGTGTAGCTTAGAGGTAGAATGCCATACACACACAGAGAAAATTCCCTTAGGTAGCTGAGTGTTGTGGTGCATGCCTATAATCCCAGCAACTCAGGAGGCTGAGGTGGGAGGATCTCAAGTTTGAGGGCAGCCTGGGCAGGTCTCAAAATAAAAAATAATAAATAAATAAAAGTGAATGGGAGCCGGGCGTGGTGGCGCACGCTTGTAATCCCAGCATTTGGGAGGCTGAGACCGGAGGATCCGGGTTCGAGGACAGCCTCAGCTACCTAGTGAGGCACTCTGCAACTTAGTGAGACTCGGTTTCAAAATAAAGAATAAAAACTAGGGCTGGGGGTATAGCTCGGGGGTAGAATGCCCCTGAGTTCAATCCCCAGTACCGAAAAAAAAAAAAAAAATTAAAAAAAAAAAAGTGAATGAGAATGTAGCTCAGTGGTAGAGCAACCCCTGGTTTCAATCCCTAGCACCTTGCCTTGCCTATGAATACTACATTTTTCCAACATTTTCTCTGACTTTGCCACTCATCAAATGAAATGCACGGCAGCATAGTCTAATGACTACAAACGCTTTGACACCAGACTTCTGGGTTTCACCTACTGAGAGCTGAGTGGTTGGGGGCAAAGTGCTCAGTCTCCCTGGGGAATAGTAATAGTGCCACCATTAATAGCACTGTTACTGGGATGGCAAGAACTAATACATGTAAGCACTTTGAGCAGTGAACGTGCTTAAGCACTATTCATTTAGGAGACCCTGGACCTTGTTACCATAGATTTAAGTTCTTTATAAGGAACTCCACTCCCGATGTTCTCTTACCTGAAGATCACCATTGGCTCTGAAATGCTTGTTTTACTGGTGCATGCTTCTCAGCCCCAGGATCAAGGTTCTTTACTTGTCTATCCATGCTTCCCTTCCTGTATTCACTTAATTAGTTTTGAGGATGTATCAGGTACCAAGAACCCTGCTGGCTGCCGGGGAAACAACGGTAATCAACCACAGCCACTGTTCCTGCCCTCAATGAGTTTATAGTACAGAGAATATCGATTGAACAGTCACACCAAAGTTGTGAAATGTCAGTTGTCATACATGTGAAGGAAGAGAGAACCCCAGTGCTGAAGTGTGTGGAAAGGAAAAACTAGGGTGGCATTAACTATGTGAGGCAGTGGGGTGGCATCAGAATATTCTAGAAGAATGCCATGTGCCATGTGTAGGAGACAGTTTTGTTGCACTAACAAATGATCTCTAAATCCATGGTTTCCACTAAAAGTTTACTACAGATAATTTGTGGGCTGACTGTACTCTGCTTTGGCTATAACTGTGTTTCTCATTCAGAGCCTCGAGCTGAGGGGACACTCGCTAAGTGGGACATGCCGCTCTTGTGTTAGCAAGAAAGATCAGGAGCCCTGTGGAAACTTGTCCTGTCCCTTAAAGCTTCTGATAAGCTAGGGCTTTTGTCACATCTGCTTTCATTCTTTTGCTCAAAACCCAAAGCTGGTAGGGCAGGGATGCATGGTATGCCCACTGGGAACATAGCAAGCCAGGTGGCTGTGGGTAGTAATGTCATCTTCTTATAGGGAAGAAGGTTGGGATGAATAGTTGCAAAAGTAACATAATCTGATAGATTAAGTGCTTGTGGTGGAAGGCAAATGGCAAAAGATTGGGGACTAGAGCTGAGAGATGGAAACATAGTGAGAAATGACACTGGGGTGGTGGGGGTCAGATTTTTCCACCGTGAGCAATGGGAAAACGCTGGACTTTTCCCATCTAGTCTCTCTTCTCAGTGCTCAAATGGATGCTTTGCACATTTTTCAGGTTTCTGAATTGATACCTGTTCATTGTAGAAAATTTAGAAATGATAGATGATAATAATAAAAAAAAAAGAAACCCATAGATTGCTCAGAACTTTAAAACTCAGAGCAAATTATCATTGATATTTTGGTGAATACATTTCTGGGCTTCAAGGTGCTTTTAATATAAAGGATTCTTAAAACTAAAACTGGATCCTATTCCTCATCAGTTGTTATAAATTTTTTCAGGTTATTAAATATTCTCTCCATTATAATTTAGTCATCATGTGGCTACACCATAATTTTGTCCTCCACTATTTGGACATCTAGGTTTTTAAAAATTTTTTTCTTCCACTTTATAAAAGTTCTGTAACAAAGTTTATTTATATTTAGCAACATCCATACAATTTTTTAGAAGGGGCATTTTTGTCTTAAAAGGCATGACAAATGTTGAGGATATAGATGCATGTTGCCAGTCGTCCCTCAACAGATGTCTTAGCCAATCACACACAACCCGCAGCATGGTTTGCTAACCTTGATTATAATTATTTTATATTGCCAATTTTACCAGTGGGAAATAATATTATTTTGCATTTGTTGGATGACTAGTGACATATGTTATTTTAATAACTCTTTGTGCTTTTATCAGGGGAGGACTCAATTCAAAATCTAGGCCTTTGGAGATGGTGCTTAAAACACACTTCTGGTTCCTCTTGAGCAAAATCTGACTACTTTGTCCCTTATGGCTCATGATATTTTCCTCTGCTTTCTGCAAGAAGCCAGTGAGGAGGTAGACAGGTGGGACTACATATATGGTGGGACAGGATGGTTCACGTGCACCTTGCTTCCCTATAGGGAAAGGATACCCTCCTGTCACTAAAGAGCACTGGCCCTGTGCTCTGCTTGTGTTATGGTCCATAA
>PVLC010026092.1:17571-23275 GCA_004027655.1 Graphiurus murinus | reverse complement strand
GGCCTCAAGCCTGTGATATCTTGTCTCAGCTTCCCAAGTACTGGGATTACAAGCGTGTGCCACTACACCCCAGCTAACACCCTCAATCTTGAGATGAAGGAACTTGAGAGGAATGAAATGATGTTCCCAAGGTCATAGGGACACTCAACATTGAATTCTCTTCCTTCTCCCCCATGTAGTCATCTTTGTGCACAGGTCCACGGACCATTATTCCCTAGTAATTTTAGGTTTGAGCTAAATTTGGGTGCAACATGCAAAGTGAGTCCTGGCTATCGAATTCAAAGCACTTTTAAGTGGTGGCACCCACCTGTAATCCCAATACTTGGGAGGCTGAGACAGGAGGATAGCAGGCTTGAGGCCAGCGCATGGTAACTTAGCAAACCCCTGTTTCAAAATAAAACAGGGCTGGAGTTGTAACTTACAGGTAGCATGCCCCTTGGGTTCAGCCTCCGGAAGAGGTGATTTGCATTGTGTGATGAAGGATGACTAGGCGTGGCGTGGTGGTGCGCGCCTGTAATCCCAGCGCTTGGGAGGCTGAGACAGGAAGGATGACTAGCTCACGGCCTCCACTGCGCCCTCTGTTTCCTCCTGCAGCGCCACTTCAGTGTGTTTGCCCTCTCCTTCCCGGGAGCTGACACCGTCTCCTCCATCTACAGCACCATCCTGACACAACATCTGAAGCTTGGAAACTTCTCGGCCTCCCTGCAGAAATCCATCCCCCAACTGATTAACCTGGCCCTCACCTTCCACCAGAGAATCGCCACCACGTTCCTGCCCACTGCAATCAAATTCCACTACATCTTCAACCTCCGGGATTTTACCAACATATTCCAGGTGAGCCCCTCAGCTCCAAGACACCCTCAAAGGCTTCAGGATGCTCCAGAATCTCTCACTAGTAATAAAAAAATAACGGTGAAGGCCAAACTCTTAGGCAAAGGCACACTCTATTTGTAGTTGTGAGCATGAGCAGGTAAACGGTGTTGTGGGCTTCGTAAGGAAGACCTGAACAAAATAGTTTGATTTGCACCATATGTCTCAGTTCAGAAAGTGCATTTCTGAGTTGGTTCCTGTAGGCTGAAGAAGGCTCAGCATCTTGGTGATACTGTTATAAAACAATCCCAGTATGCCTGGGGAAAGAAAATGGCACAAAAGCTATTTCAGAGGCCCTGGTGGGGTTTCTCATTCATCTCATTGTTCTTGAGATGAAAAAGAAAGACTCCCTCTGCCCCCAACCTCCAAAACCATACAAGATAGAAGCCATCTCATAAAGCTCCTAAAACACCTTCTGCCATCCCAGGAGTCGCCTCCGTCCTAAAAAAAAAAAAAAATCCCTGGTTCATTTCCAGGCCAGTGGCATTTAGACCCTTCCAGCTGTTCATTTGAATAGTGACGGCTGATCTCTGCCCCTTGCTCCCAGTCGCTTGACCCACCACTTGTTCAGGGGGCAAGGCAGCCGCCCCAAGCCCTCTCTCCTCCCGGGTCACCGACAGCATCCTCACTTGGTGGGGTCCACGAGTCTCCCACCCCAGACAAGAATCTGCAGAAACTTCTATTCAAAGAGATCTCTTCCTCTGTGTGTGTGTGTGTGTGTACGTATATAAACTATATAAAACACATTTACATAACATATACATATATATGTACACGAATGTTATGGGTACAGTGTAATTACACACCCCAGGTAGATTCAAAGTGACGCCTCCGCACATGCGCACGGCACTTGTGTTTTCCCCCCTCTGCTCCCCCCTCGTCCTCCCTCTCCATCCACGTTACTGAGGTTGGTAGCGATACCTTCGTGTATAGACATAGCATTATTTGAAATGTTCCTTTCCTCAAGTCTCCTTTATTTTCCCCACCCCTTCTCTTTCTCCCCCAATCTCCTTCCACAGTTCTACTGGTCTCTCTTCTCCTTTATCTGAAGTCCCTTCGGTTTCCACGTAGGAGAGAAAACATTGGACCCTTGACTTTCTGAAACTGGCTGAGTTCACTTAGCATGCTCTTCTCCATTTCCACCCATTTTCCTGCACATGACATAATTCTGCTCTTCTTTATGGCTGAGTAAAATTCAGCCATAAAGTGTGTATATATCCCATCTTTTTTACTCATTCATCTGTTGGTGGACACCTGGGCTGGTTCCATAATTTTTATTTGTGAACTGTGCTATATAAACATGAATGTGTATGTACTCTGACTTTTAATTCTTTTGGAAAAGTACTGAGAAGTGGTATAGTTGAATCGTATGGTGGTTCCATTCCTAGCACTTGAAGAAATATCTCCATACTGATCTCCATAGTGATTATACTAATTTACAATCTCACCAATTGCGTACACGCATTCCTATTCCCCCCACCCTCACCAGCATGTATTGTTTGTATTCTTGACGGTTGCCAGTCTAACTGGAGAAAGATGGCATCTTAGTGTAGTCTTGGATTTGCATTTCCTTGATTACTAAGGATGGTGAACATTTTTTTCATATTTTTTTAGCCACTTGTATTTCTTTTTTGAGAAGTGTCTATTCAGTTCAGTTGCCCATTTTTTAATTGGATTATTTGTCTTTTGGGTGTTAAGCTTTTTTGAGTTCTTTATATATTCTAGATCAACTGAGTTATTATAGAAAAACGTCTTTTATACCAGGCAGAGGCCACACCCATAGGGAAGTGTCAAAGCCAGGTGACCAGGGGGTGACAGGATCCTCCCCATGGAGCACAAGCCGTTGGAATTTCTTGCCCAGGGTGTTGCTGTACAGGTAGGACGGGACCCTGGGAAGCCTTGGACCAGGAAGGATCCGGCCCCTAAGGACAGAGGGCCAGCTTGTTCTAGCCAGGACTTGTGGTCTCAAGGAGCTGAAACCTAAAAAACCCTGGTTCAGAGATCCAAGAGCTATGTTCCAAAAAAGCTAAATTGAAAGGGAGAGGCGCTGAGTCCCAGAACACAATAAAACCACTGAGGACACACTTAGGCAGACTAAGGACAATACTCCTAGATCAGATGAACTCCCAAACATTAAGTCATCTTCAAAATCAAGAAACAGAGACCCATACCAACCAGACAGATTTGTCTACCAGCACGCAACCTGCCTGGCCTGGACCTGTGTCCACCACCCCAGGCTGCCTTTCTCTTCTGAATGTCCAGTGAAGAAAATAAGCAGGCAGTGGTTATGGCAGCAAGACTCAGCTCTGAGCCTGTAAAAGCCCACAGCCCTGCGGCCCCCCACAGCCCTGCTTTAGCTCCCATTTGCTGGGCACTGATTCGGAGGTCACTGGGACCACGCCCTCTGAAGGGCAACTGCTCTTACGGAATTATCAGGTCTTGCAAGAGCGGGTTGTTACTAAAGAGCGAGCCTGGCGCCTGCATCTCTTTAATTTCCTGTCTCACTACACCGTCTCTTCTTCCCGCACTCCTGCCATTGTCACGAGTCCACCAAGAGCCCCTTACCGGAGGCTGAGCCAATGGTGTTGCCCAGTCTAGGCTTGCAGCCTCTAACACTGTAATCTAAATAAACCCCTTTCCTTTATAAATCACCTCACCTCCGTCCTTTTTGTTGTTGTTGTTGTTCTTCTTCTTCTTCTTTTGGTTCTAGGAATTGAACCCAGGGGCTCTCTGCCTCTGAGCTAGACCCCAGCCCTACTTTACATTTTTATTTTGAAACAGGGTCTCTCTAAGTTGCTGAGGATCTCACTAAATTGTAGACTGGCCTCAAACCTGCAATCCTCTTGTCTCAGCCTCCCACATACTGAAATTGCAGGCATGTGCCACCACACCCAGCTTCTATTCCTTTTTTTTTTTTTTTTGCGGTACTGGGGATTGAATTCAGGGGCATTCTACCTCCGAGCGATACCCCCAGCCCTATTTTTTATTCTTTATTTTGAAACCGAGTCTCACTAAGTTGCAGAGTGCCTCACTAGGTAGCTGAGGCTGGCCACGAACCCGGATCCTCTGGTCTCAGCCTCCCGAATGCTCGGATTACAAGCATGCACCACCACGCCCGGCTTCTTCTATTCCATTTTATATAAGGCACTCAAGCATCTCTGGATTTTGTTATGCAAGGGAGAACCAGCCACCCGTGGATTCAGAGAGATGACTGTCTTTCCAATTTAGAGATGACAAAACTGTCACGGAGACAGACCAAGTGCTTCGAGCATGGTCACATGGCTGACAAGCAACAGCATCGAAAGCCACAGCTAGAATCTTCAGCCCTACCACGTAGGAGACTCCGATGACAAAGGCTTCCCAAGGACAAGCAGCATCCATCCCAACGTTGTTTGTGTGGCAACTGGTGCAATGTCAAGGAAAAACCAGAAAACAAGAGATCCATCCAAGTAGAAGCCACGCTCTTGTATTTTCCCTGGCCTGTTTCTTTGCCCAACTCAGGCAGCTAAGCGTCCGCTCCACGGACTCCCTATCCCGGCCTGGCCCCTTTGCAGCCTGCCAGCTGCCAGTCACCTGCTACAGCATAGGAGAGTGCGTCCCCACGGAGGGGCTGCCTCCTTCAGCTGCACAGCCCCTCACCCTCCGCCTCCAGGGGGGGCTGCCTCCTTCAGCTGCACAGCCCCTCACCCTCCGCCTCCAGGGGGCGCTTCAAGCTCAGAGCTTGAGTACGGCCTACCCCGGCCTCCACCTCCACTGCCTCACTGATGGTAGAGATTAGGGAAGAGACAGGAGCTGCCTAGACTACCCAGCTGGAGCCTTAATCGTCAGGTCAGTCTTTCTCTGCACTTTCCCCATCCAAATCAGAACCGCATTTGGCTGTGCTGCAAGGAGCAGAAGTCATTACCCAGTGGTGCCGTCTCAGGACGCTGCAAAGTCTGTCCTCAGCACACTCACGTTGGCGTAGCCTTAATCCTCAGACGACCTGACCGTTTGGCTGTAACAGGGATTGTAGGTCAACTGATAGTTTCCCCTTACTGTCAAGCACAAAACCCCAGACGTTGGGATTCCTGCGTGGTCCTTTTTCCTGCCCTCTGCATTTTTGGTCCAGCTGATACCTACAAGAGCTGATAAGGAGAAAGAGGCTGAGATCTACAGGGGCATGGAGCCAAAGAGGCCTAATGGAATTTTTTTGTTGTTTTTTTTTGTCTTTGGTTTGGTTTGGTTTGGTACTGGAGGCTGAACCCAGGGGCATTTGGGCTCTGAGTTACATCCCCAGCCCTATTATTATTATTATTATTATTATTATTATTATTATTATTTGAGACAGAGTATCCTGGTTCCCTCCTCCCATCCTAAATACTGTTCAGACTTCTAACACAGTATTTTGATCTACTTTTGAGCTTTATACAAATAGAATATTAACAAATGTCACTTGTATCTTTGTTCGATGTTATTTTTCTGCTGGTATTTTCAATCAGCTGTTGGCTTAAAAGTAATAACTCCATGTCTCCCTTTCTAATCCTTAAACCTTTTAATTTCTTTTCCTTGTCTTCTTGTGCTGGCTACAACTGCCAATGCGATATTGAACTAGTGAGAGTGATATCTTGTCACGTGCCCGGTATTAGAGGAAAAAGCTCTTTTTTTTTTTTTTTTTTTTTTTGCGGTACTGGGGACTGAACTCAGGGGCATTCTACCTCCGAGCTACACCCCCAGCCCTATTTTTTATTCTTTATTTTGAAACTGAGTCTCACTAAGTTGCGGAGTGCCTCACTAGGTAGCTGAGGCTGGCCGCGAACCTAGATCCTCTGGTCTCAGCCTCCTGAATGCTGGGATT
>PVLC010026092.1:7571-15071 GCA_004027655.1 Graphiurus murinus | reverse complement strand
CATAGTGTGTTAATTAGTATCTTCATAATAGTCATCCTTCAGTGTCCAGGGGAGATCAGTTCCAGGACCCGTCAAAGATATGAAAACCTGAAGATGCTCAAGTTCTTTACATAAAATAGCATGCTGTTTGATATAACCGATACACGTGTCTTGCTGTATACTTTAAGTCTTCTCTAAATAACTCAGAATCTCTAACACTGTGAATGCTATACATATATTTGTTGCCCTCTATTGTTCAGAGAATAATGACCAAAGGAAGTTGATGCATGTTCAGTACAGACACACTTATTTTCTGAACATTTTGGATCCACAGTGGCCTAAACCCATGGATACCGAGCACGTGGTTACAGAAAGCCAACTGTATGCTGTTTCCATTCTCTTATGGTCAGCTTTTCTATATTCTTACATTTCAGAATAGACCTAGGCATCACATGGTAGGGTTTTTGTAATCCAGCCTGACAATTGGCTTTTAATTATAATGTTTATTTCATGTATGTTGTTTCAGATAATGATTTATTTGAGATTAAATCTACTCATATCATTTGTTTTAAACATATTCTTATTCTGCTTCCTTTCCTCTCAATTGTTGTGTTTCACTGAACTAATTGTATGTTTTCATTATTTTAGGTTCTCCCTCGTTTGGAATCCTCTCCATCCTTTTACTGTTCACTTAATTGTTGCCATGTTAATCATGGTTTTGTTGAAGTTTGGGTCTGCTCATTCCAATAGCTAGATCTCCTGTGAGTCAAGGTTTTTAGTTCTTGGTTTTATCATCTGGTATTCCCAACAATTTCTGTTTAATAGGCAGACATAGCGAGCTTTCAAACATGCTGATAATTTAAGGGTTTAGACGATGATATTTTTTAGCAGAGATTATGTACTTCTGTTTCTCCCAGGCATGTACCAAGACTAAAGAGATTGAGTTGGGCCTTGGTTTCTGTAAGGACTTGATGGTTTGTGCTTTGTCTATAATCTTAGAGTATAACGTGTGTGTGTGTGTGTGTGTGTGTGTGTGTGTGTGTGTGTGTGTGTGATACTGGCGATTTAACTCAGGGGCATTCTACCTCTCAGCTACACCTCCAGCCCTATTTTATTTTTTTAGTGTTATTGAAACAGGGTCTTGCTGTGTTACTGAGGGCCTCACTAAGTTGCTGAGGCTGGCCTTAAACCTGTGATCCTCCTGTCTTAGCTTCCCAATGATAGGATTTTTGTGGGATTCTCTTGTGATTTTTAAGTACGGTCTTGTGCGTTGGTAATACCTATACTCTAATTTTCATCCTCTCTCTCTCATTGGGCAGGAAAACATTGTTCAATACATCAATCACTAACATCTCTCTCTGGTCTATTTCTGAACGAATTACTTGTGAATTAGTGAATGTCTCAAGAGTAAAAGAGGTATCAACTTTTTGGTTCATCTCTCTTTCTTCTTTTCTTTGTAGGATCTTAGTCCTCACTGTCTTAATTAACTCACCGATAACTCTGAAAATATGAAGCTTTAAAAACAATTTTCTTAAGCCAGGCATGGTGGTGCATTCCTGTAATCCCATTACTTGGGAAACTGAGACAGGAGGATCGCAGGTTTGAGGCAAGCCTCAGCAACTTAGTGAGGCCTTCAGCAACTTAGACCCTTTTGGAAATTTTTTAAAAAATGAATAAAATAGGGCTGATGGTGTATCTCAGAGGTAGAATACCCCTGGGTTCAATCCCCAGTATCACAAATAACAGCAATAATTTTCTGAAGTCAGATGTGGTAGCACATGCCTGTAATCCCAGTACTTGGGAGTCTAAGACTGAAGGATCACTGGTTCAAGCCAGCCTCAGCAACTTAATGAGATTCTCAGGAACTTAGTGAGACCTTGTTTCAAAATAAAAAATGGGCTGAGGATGTAACTCAGAGGTATAATGTACCTGGGTTCAATCCCCAGTTCTAAAAATATATATATTATCTTCTTATCTTTCTGGTAGATCTCAGTGGGTTGGTCAATGATCTGCTTTTATGCCATTACCCAAAGAAGAAATCTTGGCAGCCTTTGCTATACTGACTTAGTGTTTGAAGACATTAATATTAGTTCACTCATTCTCCCAACAAGAATTCATTGAAAATCTACTATATACCAGGCACCATGCCCTGTACTAGTAATATAATAATAAAAATCAATCACAAGCCGGGAGTGGTGGCGCACGCTTGTAATCCCAGCATTTGGGAGGCTGAGACCGGAGGATCCGGGTTCGCGGCCAGCCTCAGCTACCTAAGTGAGGCACTCCGCAACTTAGTGAGACCCGGTTTCAAAATAAAGAATAAAAAATAGGGCTGGGGGTATAGCTCGGAGGTAGAATGCCCCTGAGTTCAATCCCCAGTACCGAAAAAAAAAAAAAAAAAAAATCAATCACAACCAAAATGAAGTCTGACAACTGTCCTGTCTTTGAAAAGGAGTAAATTTGGACAAAGAGAAAAATAACTGAAGAAACTAAAACTCATTTTTTAAAGAATTTTTTGATACATGATTATACATCATAGTAAATCAAAGCGATGCATTCATATATGCACATGGCTCCCTCCTAAGCCCATCCTGCTACCCCTCCTCTGTCTCCATGCATGCTCCTAAGGTTGATAGTGATACCTTCGTATATGGGCATAATACTATTTGGTCTGTCTTCTTCCTTAAAAGCCTCTTTTTTCCCCTCCCTCCCCGTTATTCCCTTACACTATCTACTGGTCTCACTCCTTATTATCATGAAGTTCCTTTTCTTTCCTATTTTCTTTCTCACTTCCCATATGAGAGAAAACATATGACCTCTTGACTTTCTGAGATTAGCTGATCTCACTTAGCATAATGTTCTCTAGTTTCATCCATTTTCCTGCAAATGACTAGAGATTTATACATGAAAGGCTGTGTGGGGCACATCAGAGGGAGAGCTGGTGGACAAGAGAGAGAGCTCAGAAGACTTCGACAAAGAAGTATAATTTAACTAGATCTTGAAAGATGAGCATAACAATAAAATAAGAAAGGAATAGAGCTACAAAGAATATGCAGGATCAGGAAGTAATTTGAATATTTTGAAAGTGGAATCTAGGTTTTATGCAAAGTAAAGCTACGTGTGACCATGAGGAGCCAGATTGGTAGCCACAATATGGCCAGATGTGTATGTCACGCAGACGAATCTGAGCAGTACTCTATCAGTGATAAGGAACCATTAAAGGACCCCATTTCTCCTAAAATAAGAAAGAAAGCAATGAGATCCAACACAGAAATGAGCCTGAAGTTAGAGGATTTGTTTTGAAGTTAGAAGTTGTTAAGGGGCTCTGATACTGGTGGCTAGAACATTGGCTAATAGAAGCAGAGAGAGATGACAGAGAAATTTGAAAAGAAGAATAAATATTTGGAACCATTCCTATAATATATAGAAAAGAGAACTGAGTAGAGACGATTACATGGATTGCTGACCTGCAAAGGCTAGCTACGTCCACCCCAGCCCTTGGTTATAGTTCTGATTTCACATAGTCAATTATTACCTAAGTCAGTTTTCAAAATGGCACTCTCAGAAATGAAATATAGCAGAGAAACCACCTCTTGCCTCATTGTGGTGATTTAAAATGTAATGGTTAAAATCACAAGTACTAACATCAAGAAGACCTAGTTTCAAAACTTTGTGGTTTTGAAAGAAGACAACTTAGTTTCCATCTGTCTGAATCCCAATCTCTACATTTATACAAAATGGATGTGGTAAAAATTAGTTCGTAAGATCATCATGGCAATTAAAGGTGCTTTGTCTTGGGAAACATCTAATCCAGTGCTTGCCACCTAACTGGCTTCAGAATAATCCTAGCTATGGTAGCTTTTATTTTTTTAGTGATAAGCATATAACAATAATTTCAGTTTACTGAGTATGCAAGATGAGCCATAACTTTAGGTATATTGATTTGAATTACTTAAGTGACTCTAGAAAGTCAATATTGTTATTTCTGTTTGAAGAGTGAGCAAACTAAGGCCCAGAGATGTCACATGCCTTGCCCAAAGGCACACAGTTGCCGTGGATTGTGGAGTCTTTGAGGTCAGATCTGTCTGCCCTCCAACACCTGGGTCTTTCCCCACAAACTCCCTGTAAACATTCCAAGTGTCCCCTCCACAATGGTATACTATGTAGTGAGACAACCCCCAGGCATTATCCCAGGTTGGACAAAATGTTCCAGAAAGTTCCTTCAGCTGTTGTACTTATGAATTGTTATTAATGTTATTTTCTGTGTCTGTTCTTGAAGGGCATTCTTTTCTCCTCAGTGGAATGTGTGAAATCCACACAGGACCTAGTTAAACTTTATCTGCATGAAGCAAATCGAGTTTATCGGGATAAGATGGTAGAAGAAAAGGACTTTGATCTTTTTGACAAAATCCAGACAGAAGTACTCAAGAAAATTTTTGATGTAAGTATTGGCCAGTGGATTTTCTTAACATTTGAAAAATAATGATAACTATGTAGATGATTACCCAAATGATACCATCTAGCCATTAGTTGGGGAAACATCAGAAATTAGGTTAAAGAATGAAATCCTATCATTATTTTGTCTGGGAAAAAAATAAGAAAGAAAATGGAAAGGCCAGAATGGACACAAATTAACCACAGATGTCAGCATTGAGAAGGTCCACAAGGATCAGCAGACACAAGTGCTGATACGATGCTAAGTCCCCTCAGTCTCACTTCCCGATTTGGTCATCCCAGAGGGTGGCTCAGCATGCCTGGGAATGCACCGGCTCATCTTTCCCATGGTTGCCATTTTGAAAGTGCTAATAACTGGACATTTGGAATAATTCTGAAATTAGGAGCACTTTTGAAAATTGTAGATTTATTCTGATAATGACTTAAAGTGTATTTCCTTGCCCACTAATCCTACATGACAAACATCCAAGTATTTTACGACCATTTATCTTGACCTTACTGAGTCTTCTCCAGGCCAAAGACCTCCAATCCTTTTAGCTGTCTCTGGCATGTGCTGGTTTCAAACCTAGAGAGAGTTTATATCATCTTGCTTGCTCTCCTAGCAGTCCTTTCCTCTGAAGTCGTGGTGTCTGACTTTCATCACACAAACCAGATCATCATTCTCCATTTCTTACACACTGTAGTTCTGCTCCTATGTTTCCCAAAATATGCCTTGCTAAAGGTGTCGATGATAAAATGAGAGGAGAAAGAGTGTCATGTATATCTCTCTCTTGGAGATTCACAGTGCACTTGGCACATTACAACCCAGAAATCCACAATAACCCCAATTCCCATACATTTTTCAGGTGTATTAGACCCTAACTTTATTTCCCTTCATAATACCTATTAATAACTGACAGGATTATTGATTGATCCATGGAATATGTCTTGGGAAGCATTAGTGTATTAACACCACCAGAGATTCTATTATACTTCTCAGCGTCAGAATTACTCCACAACTACCACTGAGCCTTCTATTGGCCAAAGCCCCCATATTTTCTATGTATACTGCTTATTTTGTCCTCTTTCAAACTTAGAAATAATAAAATGTTGGATATAATTGCATTACGTAATCCATATACTCACTGTATTAGTCTCTTTCCTGTCACTATAATAGAATACCTGAGGTGAGATGATTTATAAAGAAAAGGGGTTTATGTAGATCACAGTTTTGAAGGCTGCAAATCCAAGATTGGGCAACACCATCAATTTAACCTCTGGTGAGACTCATGGTGGGCTCATCACAAAGGCAGGAGACCGTGTGGCAAGAGAGGAAATGAAAGAGATTCAGGGGTCGGGCTCAGTCTTAACAACAACCCGCTCTTGCAAGGACTGACTACTCATTCCAGAAGAGCAGCATCAATTCCCTCGGGAAGCAGGGACCCCAGTGACCTAATCACCTTTTAATAGGCCCCCCTTTTAAAGTTCCCACTACCTCTCACCTGGCCACACTGGGACCTCGCTTCTAACACATGAGACTTTGGGGACAAGCCACACCAAAACCATATCATTTCCTGATAAGATCCTGGATCTGACTCTGAATATATTTTATAGCACATCCCAACCTCTCTGTCAGTCTTTTAAGTGGTCGGACAGAATTTTGAGTAACTTATTCCAGTTCATCTTTTCACTAGGCCGAAGGGCCTGAATTCTTCCACTTTGCTCATCGTTTCGATTGGCCCTGGTGTTCAGAACGTCCCCATCTCAGATGCCCCCCTCTGAGCTTTGCAGAGTTTGCCAATTTATGTATTCATTGCTAGCTCTGCAAATACGCCTTGATTGCCTTTATAAGTTGGTCTTCATGCTGGCACTTTAAAGCAACAACACTTGGTGTTTGAAGTAAAGCTCCATATGTAGGTTTGTATACAAAGGGCACATCCTTTTGATCACAGACCCAGATATAATTGATACAGCCATTATCCTTTCCCCGACAACATTTGAAATGTCAGCCCGAAGCATGCTTGCCTGCACCAGTCTTGGTATTAGTATCAAGGAAAAAGTTGCTAGATTTCTGCCCAAAAAGTGACATGATCCTGTTTCTACCATCAAAAGCTTAAAGGTCTCTGATGCATGTCCCTGGGTGATACAGCAACGCCATTAAGGAAGCTTTGATTCGCTGTGTTGACTGGTTTTCCTCTCCCTCTCTCTCTCTCTCCTATGATACACGGTTCTGATCATAAAATTGAAGACTTGTTTTCTTCATCAAAGAATGTTTCAGACCCTGCTTTTCAAAGCCCTGCTTTTGTTTCTTCTCTGCTAGACCTTAGTGTCACTGGCTGACATCACTCCAGGATGTTGGCCCAGTCTCAAGCTGGGGAAAGGTATTCCCACATCACTTTACTATTACTTTATTGTGTGCTTTCCCAAACTAGCAAAAGTAGCTCCCCCTGCATTGCATTTACATCTTATCCAAATTTCTGTGCATTTATTGTTATTCTGACAAAGAGAGAATGGTTTAAGGATTTTCTGTGATCCTGAAACCACCTTCAAAATACTATATAATAACTCTTTGGTAGTTAACTCCCTCTTGTCCTTTATACTTAAACCCAGGCAGCCACCCTGGTTTCTCTGTGTATGTTACTGCCATTAGGTTTAGGGGATCCTGTCCCTTGAGTTTATGAGACTAACCGTATAGTAACTTATACCCTGGGAAATGTCCATGCCTGTGAATAGCCCAGTTAAATTGTGTAGTCTGACCTTCAGGAGAAAAGAATGACAGGGAAAACATTGACTTGTGATGCTAAAACTTCCTGGTCGTGTCTTTTAAAAACATCCTTTCTGGGATTCACCTCTCTCAAAACCTTCCCTCCTACCTGAAGTCTACTTGGATTTTTTTTTTTTTTTTTTTTTTTTTGCGGTACTGGGGATGGAACTCAGAGGCATTCTACCTCCGAGCTATACCCCCAGCCCTATTTTTCATTCTTTATTTTGAAACCGAGTCTCACTAAGTTGCGGAGTGCCTCATTAGGTAGCTGAGGCTGGCCGCGAACCCGGATCCTCCGGTCTCAGCCTCCCGAATGCTGGGAT
>PVLC010026091.1:0-22992 GCA_004027655.1 Graphiurus murinus | reverse complement strand
AAAAACTATTTTCAAAATAAAATAACTATACATATTCATTCTTTTTGCATTATCATCAATATCTCTCTTGATTATCAAACATCATCACACCATCTACTTTATTATCTTGATTCCTAGTCCTTGAGATCTCTCTTTGGTACTTTGAGAAGTTTGGGGGCACTGGTATCCTGAAGATAGCTATGAGCTTGATAAATACAAGGAAAGATTTTTTTTTAATTACCATTTATGTAATAAGCCTTATATTTTATGTACCATATCATGGTACATAAAAAAAACTTGTGCAAAGAGACAGAAACAAGCAAGCAGGTCACTAGCTCTGCTGTTGTCTCTTCTTGATACTGATGTGGGCTTTGCTGATGCTGAATTTGTGTCAAGAGCAACAAAGTCCAACGTCTATAAAGATGGGATATTCATAAGTGAAAACAGACACTATCACTGAGAGTTCTTTCAGAATTACGACATAAAAAAGCAGTACTACGGTGAAAACGGTCTAGGTGGAGGTCGCTGGCAGAGCACAGGCTGACAGGAACACAGAACGAGGGAGAAGCCGTGTAAAACAGGACGCCTCTGCTGCTGCTCTGGGCAACAAGCTCTTTGCGATAGGTTGTGTATCTTTAATTAAATCAGGAACATAAAATAGTAGCAAGGGTTTTTGTCCTTCCATAACCTTCTTGCCACCACTGATGTCAAAAATAGGATTATTGCAATGATCCCAAGGCCTCGAGGGCTCCTATCAGGAAGGCTGAGGGCAGGAAGAGAGAAATGAACATGTTCAAGCAAAGGGCATGAGACCTCTTATCACTAAGGAACACTTTCATGTAAGGAAGTACCTTAGGAGAAGCATTCACTGGTCCCACGTCACTGCAAAGGGTTGGTAGACAATCAGAGGCGTAAGCCCCAGGCAAACTGTCCTGAGGCTCAATTCTCTGATATCACCTAACCCTGCTAGCAAGCGTCTCCAAGGAGAGTTGAAATGCCCCAGGAAAGGGAGCCCATAGTACCAAAGGGCACAATGCTTGAAACGGAGAGTCCTTAGGACAACCTCAAGCTTGTGCAAGGCTGACAGGCTCCAGGTAACGTGGGGCAGCCACACAGATTTTAGAGGTAGAAAAGACAAAACAGAAAACCACAATAAGCCCATTCTGCAATGCAGTAATGAAAGAATCACTACAAAGCAAAGGAACGTTTATAGATACCAAATGCTTCAGAGGGACGGGGTAATAAAAGAAATGGTAACACCCTGGTTTTGCTTTTTTTTTTTTAAGATAAAACCAGTAGAAAGGAAACTGAGCTCAGGTTAAAGACTTAGCTGCTATAACTGTTCTAAAACATGTTGAAGATATCTTCTACAGGCAGCCATGTCCTTGAAAGTCAGTGATTTATATAAGTTTGTATTGGTTTTTAAAACAGTATTCAGGATGGGTTTCAGCAAGAAGTTTCTGCTTCAATACAAATACTTCCCAAATTGGAGGGAAAAAAACCTGAGGTATTTAGATACAAAAGATTTAATGGTACATAAAAATTAATATCCTAGCCGGGCGTGGTGGCGCACGCTTGTAATCCCAGCATTCGGGAGGCTGAGACCGGAGGATCCGGGTTCGCAGCCAGCCTCAGCTACCTAGTGAGGCACTCCGCAACTTAGTGAGACCCGGTTTCAAAATAAAGAATAAAAAAAATAGGGCTGGGGGTATAGATCGGAGGTAGAATGCCCCTGAGTTCAATCCCCAGTGCCGCAAAAAAAAAAAAAAAAAAAAAAAAAAAAAAAATTAATATCTTCCTGAAGCTTTTACTTGAAAGATTAGTATATTATCTGGCCAGGCAGACTAGGAAATTGTTTGGAAAATTAAGAAATGAAGTTACGTATAATGAAACAGAGTTGAGATCATTAACTTAAAAGTGTCCATATTCAAACATAATTTAATTTGGGGAAGAAGGCAGCATGAAGACTTTGTTGGGTTGGAATCCAAACAAGATATAAGTGGCAACAGCGACTATGCTCTCTTCCAAGGCCAGAGAGCGTGGGAAATGACTTTCTGTGTATCTTTTCTCCTGTCAATTGGAATCCTGGCTCAAGGTTAAGATTGTTTTAGACTTCTGAACAATATTCAGGAAGCCAGCAATCCACATTCACATTTCATCCCATCCATTCTTATTTTAAGTAATAAAACTAGAAGTTAGATATAAGAGTGAGCAGAAGCAAAGTCTATTTGTGAGAAAAGCTTTCAGTGTTACCAAAGTTTCAAAAGTTCTGGGCACTGGGAGCCTGAGAGACAATGAGGCGACTTGTGCTAGGAAAGATTTAACAGTTTGGGAGATTCAGTTGTTATGAGAAGTAAGAATCTTCGAAAAGGTATTCAGGTAGGCAAATGGCAATGAGTCCGTGATGGTACAACATGGACAATTAATGCACAGTTATGTGAAAGCAGCCTGTGATAAAAAGAAGTATGAACAGAAAACCAATAGAGAGCCAGGCGGGGTGGCAGATGCTCATAATCCCCGTACTTGGGAGGCTGAAACAGGAGGATCACAGGTTCATAGCCAGCCTCAGCTACTTTGTGAGGCCCTGTGCAACTAAGTGAGACCTTGTTTCAAAATAAAGAATAAAAAGTACGACTAGAGGTGTAGCTCAGAGGTAGAATGTCCCTGGGTTCCATCCCCAGTACAATCAATCAATCAATCAATGCCAAAAGAGAGTAATAATATGGCCATGCAGCAAGGGCCCAGAGCGACCATGAACAGACTTATGGTTGTGGTCCTCAAATCAAACACCTTGGGCAAAGGAAGTAAAAAAGGAATCACAAAACAGGATACTTTTCTGGAATTCTTAGAGACCTAGAGACAGAAACTTTATGCAGAGACACCTTGGGTGACTTTGCTCTCACACCTATGATATCAATGTGGCCTTGCTGATGCTGAGGTTTGGGTCAAGAGTGAGGAAGGAACCATGTTTGTAAATATTTCTTTAAACAAAGTACCAGATTTATCCCTGTCTTTTCTTCCAGGAAGGAAACAGAGCATGAGTGGAGGTGGGAAGGCACACAGCAGTAAGGTACACAGGCTATCTGAACAGAGGACAAAAAGCTACAACAGTAGACCGCGCTGGCAACAAGGGGCCAAAGAAAGGAATAAAGATATGAAACCTCTGCTCCAGCTGTGGGAAGTCACTTCATTTGCAGTCATATCCACATGAACTAGGAATCAAAAGGAGCTTCTTCTTATTAAGGAAATGAAAATACATGCTGAAAGCAAATACTTACTTCTGTCCATCTTTCACAAAACCTTTTAAAGAGGATCCTCTATTAGTAGCGACTGCTTTTCCACCAAGACCAACTATGAGAGCTGTGAGTACTGCACTCTTCCCACCTAAAGAAACAGGCGTCAAAGAAATTATACTCATTAAGAAAAACAAAACAAAAAAACTGACTTCCACAATTAGATGCAAAAGTATTTTGAAATGAATTAGTCTTACTCTGAAATAAAATGTTGTAATTCAATTATAATCTTCCAGTACCAGAGCAGCAAACTTTTTTTAAAAAGTTGTACTTATAATGAAATACTTAGCTACAACTAAATTAAAAAAAAAAAAAATTAGTCTATTTTGGGAATCAAATTTTTGCCAGTAATGAGGAAATAGAAAAAATGGTTGTGACACTTTCCAATATGAAACTCTCACTGTACTGTTATGGTCCATTAGCCTAATAAATGAACTTATCCCTCTATTAATACATACATACTTAATTATATACTTTTAGTTATAGTCTTATTACAATTACTACTTTTTCCATAAATTCTTAGACATCTGAAATTATTTTTAACATCTATCAAGTATATGCCCCATATGGACAGGAATGCTATCTTTCATTAAATGCTGAATCCTCAGTATTAGGAATAAAAGCCACTCACATATTTATTGAATTAATTAATTAGGAAAAAATTAGCAGAGTCATATAGATATTTTCATGTAATATTCTAACAATTAACTAACTGAATGATAGAGGAAGGAAAACAGAACAATAAAACATATTCCAAGCCAAGCATGGTGGTGCAGGCTTATAATCCCAGTACTAGGGAGGCTGAGACTAGAGGATCTGGGTTCAGAGCCAGCCTCAGCTACTTAGTGAGGTCCTCGGCAACTTAATGAGACCCGGTTTCAAAATAAAGAATAAAAAATAGGGCTGGGGGTGTAGCTCGGAGATAGAATGTCCCTGGGTTCAATCCCCAATACTGCAAAAACAAACAAACAAACAAACAAAAAACATACTCCAGAGCTATACATACCTAGCTTCCTAATCCAGCAGGTCACCAGGAGGAAGGCTGGGGCAAGCCTTCTCTCCCTGTGCACTACCTCAGTCACACTGTCAATACCTGCTGCCTGCTGGCCTACTACAACGGCTGCTTCTCTGGTCTTTCTGCCTTCCGGGTTTCCCCCCTTCTAATCCATCCTCTACAATGTGGCCAGTTTGTCTCAAGTATCTTGGCTATGTCCTCCCCTTACTCAAAAATTTTAAGTGGTTCCCACTCTTATGTATCGTGTGCTAAAGCCACACAAGGTTATTCACCATTCCATACACACCTTCTACTCCTTCAAAGACTGGAGGATGAGCAATCTGTGCCTGTGTCACGACCTTCTTCCCAAATAAGACCTAGAGAGTCTATACCAGCACAAATACCATCTCCTCATAAAGTTTTCATTGTTCACAACAGTGAGAACTGCTTTTCACCTTGTAATTCTCAAGGAACATCACTTGAGCTCTATTATAATGTATATTCACAGTAAGACACAAGGTTGTTCAATCTCAATGTGGATAGCTTGTTCATCCTCTATGGTACAGACTTTAAGGTAGATGGATTTTTAAAATAAGCAGGAAATTACCTGATACAGTGGCCTGTACCTAGAAATCCCTGCTACTCAGGAGGCTGAGACAGGAGGATCATTTGAGCCCACAGAGAGACCCATTTCAGAAAAACAAGAACAACAACAAAAAGCAGGAAATGTTTATTCCTACTGAGAATATTTATACCCACAAGTTAAAGACCATAAAACAAGTAGACACCAGCAGCCATAGTCATTAATTTCAAAAAGCTGATGAATTCTCATCTCAACGTACTATTCAACCTGAAGAGAAGAGGAAAAGAACTTACTTCCATTGTTACCAACAACAAAGTTGACATTAGAACCAAATTTAAAGGGTCCGAGCATCGAATGGCACATGAAGTTTTTTAGATGAATACTCTCAATTATTCCAACTTCTGCTGCAGTCTATTAATTTAAAAAAAAAAATGGGAAAAAACAGTAAGTCTGTCCAATCCACTCAATCATCCAATAATCATTCAAGCATTTGTTGGCAGGAGAAAGACCAATGAAAAAAGTTACAGGAAGAGAATAATGGTGACTTCAATGAATAAGATGAAAATAAATGGGAATTTTCTAAGTTACTACCTATTCTAAAATCTTTAAAGGATCTGACAAGTCTATCACTAAGTTTCTTAACACTGACATATTTGATCTGATAATTTTTTGCAGTAAGTTTTCACTTCATGATTCATGCTTCTGGCATCAAATCTAAAAACTCTTCACCAGGTCTTATATTGGTTTCTGTAAGTTTTGTAATTTTATGTTTCATTTACATCTGCTACCCTTTGACGTTAACTTTTGAATAAGGTAGAAGAATGGGGTCAATATTCACTCTTTTGCCTGTCTTTCAAGGTGTTGAATTATGTCAAATACTTCTGCCATACTGACTGATATTATCATAATATGCTTTCTCATCTTTAGACTTAAGATGGTGAATCACAATGACTGATTTTCAGATACTGAAACAGGCTTGCATATTAAAGAGACCCATTTGATCACCATATATAATTTTTCTTACATACTGCTGAATTCTATTTTCTAGTATTTTTGTTAAGGATTTCTACATCCATATTCATGAGGTAAATGTACATGCGGTTTGTTCTGGTTCCTCTGTTTAGTTTTGGAATTAAATTAATAAACTGAAAAGTTCTCTCTCCTCTTCCATTTTTGGGGAAAGACTATGTAGAATCCATGTTAATTCTTCTCTAAATATTTGCTACGACTCTCCACTAAAAACAATAGGGCATGGAGATTTCTTTTAGGAAATATTAAAATGTGAATTCGATTTCCTTAATAGTTACACAGTTATGTATATAGCCTATTCCATCTCAGGTGGGTTGTGGTTTCTTTGCTTTTTATCGAATGGGTCGATTTCACATAAATTTTCAGATTTATGTGTGTTGTTAACCATATTTCCTTATCAGTTTGATGTCTGCAAGGTTTGTAGTCATAGTGCCTATTTCATCCCTGATATTAGTAATTAATGTCTCTTTTTTCCTTTGTTGTTCTAACTAGATGTTCATCAATTTTATTTATCTGTTTCATTACTTTCTCTCTTAATTTTCCTATTAAGAAATCTTTAAAATCAGAAGGAATTATTTTACCAATGATCTTTCAAAAATCTTTATGCTTTTTCCTATTTATAAATTATCATAGAATATGACATTTAAAACATACATGAGAAACAAGCCAACTGAAAATATAATTTTGTAATTTTGCACCTACCAAAGTAGAGGTACCATTAGTAAAAGCAACTGTACATTCATCTTCATCACCATCTTTATCAAAATCCTCTGATTCTTCTTGTCTTGGTCTCTTGGCATTTTCAGGAGAGAGGAAATTTTCTTCCTTTCTTTTGGCCATTAGGTCTAAACAAATATTTATACCAACAATGAAGTAAGTTAAGTATAACAGCCAAATGATTATTCAATAAACATTAAGCAACACAATAAATCACACAAAGCTTATTAAATTTTAAGTATGCCCATTAAATTAGCCAGGCATGGTGGTGCAAACCTGTAATCCCAGTACTTGGGAGGCTGAAACAGGAGGATTGCATGCTCAAGGCCAAGCTTGGCAATTTAACAAGACTCTGTTTCAAAATAAAAAAGGCTGGAGTGTAACTCAGTGATAGACTGCCCCTGGATTGAAGTACCAGTACCACACACACACAAAAAGTAATAATAATAATTCATTTAATTAACTAACATCCTCCATCCTGCATGCAATGGGGCATGAGTCAAAAAATGCTTGGAAACATGGGAAACATTTTATTCTAGAATCTCCAGGAAGGAACTAGTTCTACAGACACTTTCAGCCCCTAAATACCTGAGTAGGTCCTTCTGACCTCCAGATAGATAAGACAATAAATTTATGATGTTAAAAACATCATCTGGCTGGGCATGGTGGCACAAGCCTGTAATACCAATAGGTGGGAGGCTGAGACAGGAAGATTACAGGTTCAAGCCCAATCTCAGCAACATAGTGAGACCCATTTCAAAGTAAAAAGTCCTGGGAGTGTAGCTTGAAGGTAGAATGCCCCTGGGTTCAAAGACCAGTACCAAAATAAATAAATAAATCTGCATCTTCTACATTATCTGATATTACTTACTTCAGAGTTATTCATGACTAAGATTTTATTGACATGCAATTACCCAAATGTTTTGACTCCTAAACTTATAAAAGGTAAAAAGATTTTGTGAAACTATCATTTCTAGTTTCCTTCATATATTAACAGAGATGGAATAGTGCCTCTGAAATTACTCCTTAACATAACTTCCCCAAACTCATTGCTTATTACCCACTTTTCAGGGAAAAAAAAAAAAAAAATTACTCAGCACCTCCCCAGGCACTTCTACCACTCCCTTATTTTTATTCAATGCTCATAATTGTACCTGAGGCTACTACTACTGGAACATTCTAGATTGCTCCTAGTCAGTATCACCAACTTTGGAAATCTATGTTTCATAGAAGTCATCCAATTTTTATAAGTTATAAAGTAGAAGCAAATCAGATAAAACTTTTGCTTTTTAAATTATTTTCCCAAAGAAGCATATTTGGAAGCAATATTGCCTAGCACTAGTAATTTCCCAAACTATTCCCTACATAATCCATGTTGATTGTCTATTTTTTTTAACCAATATAATACAAAATGTAAACCTGGAAAAATATTTAAATTTAATCAACTTTTGTTTAAACACGTGAAACTGATCATTCAGTCAAACCTGATAGTCTGTTACTGAAACTAAACTTTATGATGATAACTTATCACATTCACTTTACTAAGACACATTTCAGACCTAAAGTGGTACGTAGCTAATAATTGTTTGCTGAGTAAATAAAGAAAAATCCTTGACACATAATCAAAAATCTCTAAGGTACAAGAAAAAAATATAAGGAATGGTTCTAGGCTTGATTCATTTTAGTCTTCTAATATTAGACCTTGGCAATCTTGTCTGTACCATGTATGTACTGGACTCCCCTCTTCCTCAAAACAACAGCAGACTAAACGAGATTTTCTCTCATTCATGTTGACTTAAAGATTCTAGTCATTATTCATTAAAAGAGATGATAGTTCTATTTGATAATAGATACCCAAGCCAAGAAATCCAGCCTTAAGAGTATGTATGTGCTGGGAGGGGAGGAAGCTTCTGGAGTGATGTTACAAAAAGAATATGAAGTCAATGTAAACAAACAGAACAGACACTATGGAGGAGGAATGCAAGGGAAAAAAGAAGAGAGCAAGACAGAGAAATTCATACAGTCTAATTTTTAATATACTGCTTTCTAAAGCAATACTGACAATCAATTTTTCAGAAATATCTAATATTTATACCTACTTTGGAATAACTGTTTTTGAAACTGTCTTTGTCAGATTTTAATACTATGACAACAAACAGGCAGCTTGTCCCTTATTTACAGGCTCTACTAGTGCTTCTATGGCATCACATTTAAATGTTTTTTGAAAATGAGAATTATACTTAAACCTATTCAATAGTCAAGATCATTTTAAAGTCAAGATCATTTTCATTTTCTTTCTTGTATACTGGTGTTTATTCTCATGAATCCATATTTTGTATTTTTATTTTTCAAAACATTGATAACAAAGACTTAAGTTTATTATGTTACCATATATCGTCTTCACCTGTAATCATGACTGCTTTCATGCAAATTTTACTGTTTAAGAGCTATTTTGAACATTTTCTCCTATTTCTTTGCTTTATCAAATCAAGTTTTTCTTTAGTGAGATTATTTTAATGTTTATTCTCATATTTTTATACAACTAAATATAAGGAGTATGCATTAGGGCTAGAGTTCAATCTCTAATTCCTTGTCTTAATACACAAGAATCTAGCAATCAGCAACTTCTACTCCTGGAATAGAGAACAGCTGTATTTTTTCCTATTCTTCCTGCTAACTGAAACTGAAAACCTTGGGCATAATATAGAAAACAAACATGAAAGAAGTCTCTAAAAGGTGATGGTAGCAGACCATCTAAATACTAAACACCAAGTAAAGACTCAGGACCCAAGGAATGACACAGTGGTTGTAATGACTCAAGTATCTCAGAATTGAATATGCAAGGGAAAAAAAAAAAGCCTCAACAAAAGCCTGGTCTTGCTAGCCAACAGCCAGATAAGACAAGCCTAGTAAGACAGAAAACTTTTAGACAATACCTGCTTTACTCCAGGCAAACACCACTAAAAAAACACATGGATCCTTTCCCACTCATTCCAGCAAAGGCTAAGACTTAAAAAGCAAGCATCTCCACACCCCACCTGGGACAGGGTCAGAGAACACTAAATAAGCCAAGTGGGGAGCCATGTTATACTGATGTCAAGGAAGACCACTTAGAAAGAGACATAGACTTCCATCTACATCACACAGTAACCGGGTTGGTTGCTATTAGAGGAGACCTAGTGAAGAGGCAAGACTTTAACCACTGCCTCATCAAGGCGAGACCACTCTTGATGCAGTGTCACTGGGGACCAGGTGGGAACTAAAACTGCAACCCTAGCTCAGAGGTCACCATAGCTAAGGAAATAGCTCTGGTTAAGTTCTAGTCCGGAGTATCTGTGTCCATGGCCCAATACTTAGGGCAGTAGTTCTTAAAGATTTTGATCTCTTTTTTAAAAAATTACTAAAAATCTTAAAGGGCTTTTGTTTACACCTATCAACATTTACCATATTAGAAATTACAAATGAAAAACTTTTAAAACACAGACCACACAAGTACATATTCTATCAGTCAAATCAATGATATTCATCACATGTCATGTAACCTCTGGAAAACTCCACTCATAAGTGATGAGAGTGAAAAAGGCAAATAATGTTTTACTATTATTATGAAAACAATTTTGATCTTGTATCTGGGGAAAGGAGTTTCATGGATCCATGCATTCCACTTTGCCAACTGCTGCTACAGAGAATACCATAAGCAAGTTTATACAGTGCCATAAATGATAAGGCATAGCTAGCAAAAGTTAAGAGCAGTGAGGAGGACAAGGACCACAGAGACTTGTAGACTTGATATTCAGTGTGGTCCATGGTCCAGCAAGCAGCATCTACATGTCCTAGGAACTGGTTAGATATCCAAAATCTCAGGTCCCACCCTACAGCAAGTGAATCAGAATTTTCAAAAGACTTCAGTGAAGCCCAGTGTAGTGGCATACACTTGTAATCCCAGTACTTGGGAGGCTGAGACAGGAAACAAGGTTTCCCCATGAAGCATGTGTGTCTTTACCCCGGGCCGGCCGTGTTCACCTTCTACTGAATAAGGGACATTCCTGTTACTGACCAAAGAGAACTGGAGAGAGAAAGTGCAAATTTGTTCGGGGTTGCATTGTGGATGCCAATCTGAGTGTTCTCAACTTGATGATTGTAAAAAAAAGAGAGAAAAGGATATTCCTGGACTGACAGATACCACTGTGCCTCGTCATCTGGGACCCAAAAGAGCCAGCAGAATCCAAAAACTTTTCAA
Organism: Graphiurus murinus; assembly: GCA_004027655.1. Lineage (NCBI taxonomy): Eukaryota > Metazoa > Chordata > Mammalia > Rodentia > Gliridae > Graphiurus > Graphiurus murinus. The sequence continues at coordinate 12,157 of PVLC010026091.1, read as the reverse complement.
TCTCTCCCAAGATGATGATGTCCGCCAGTATGTTGTCAGAAAGCCTTAAACAAGGAAGGTAAGGAACCCAGGACCAAAGCACCCAAGATTCAGCATCCTGTTACTCCACATGTTCTGCAACACAAACACCTGCGTATTGCTCTGAAGAAACAGCATACTAAGAAAAATCAGGAGAAAGCTGCAGAATATGCTAAACTTTTGCCCAAGAGAATAAAGGAAACCAAAGAAAAACGTCAGGAACAGATTGCCATGACACAAGCTGTCCTCCCTGAGGCCTTCTACTTCTAATTCTGAGTCCAGTTAAAAATAAGAATTTTTCAGTGTAATAAATAAATAAGGTCAGGCCTCAAGGGGAAAAAAAATCCAATATATATTAGTTTCAGCTTGCTCGTAAATTAAATTCTTGAAAATACTACCAAGCCATCATTTCCCCAGCAACACTTTCTTCCTTCTCACCTATCCTCTATTTCCTTCTCAAACACTGAGAAGTAATTTATTTATTACAGAAGAATAAAGAAAAACCATTACTTTGGGGTTTTCCCAATATTAAGTGCACTTTAGACACTTTTTGTTAGCACATATACATGATATGACAGCCAGGCACTTAGACTATCAGTTGACTAATCTTAGCATTTTATCATTAGAAAATAGAGTTTTAAAATTAATATTAAAGGGAGAGGAATGCACTAAGCCAAGTGTGATGAGCTTGTCATGAATGTGAGAGTCTATACTACATAGAAGATAGAATACTCAAACACTAAATGATGATTTTTTTTTTTTTTTTATTGGTTGAGCATAGCCTCAGATTTGTAGTTTGCTCTTAGGTTACCAAGAAAACTTGCATCTAATTGACACTGAAGGATCCTACCTTTTAAAATAGGAATCTCTAGCCGGGCGTGGTGGCGCACGCTTGTAATCCCAGCATTTGGGAGGCTGAGACCGGAGGATCCGGGTTCGCAGCCAGCCTCAGCTACTTAGTGAGGCACTTCGCAACTTAGTGAGACTCGGTTTCAAAATAAAGAATAAAAAAAAATAGGGCTGGGGGTATAGCTCGGAGGTAGAATGCCCCTGAGTTCAACCTCCAGTACCGCAAAAAAAAAAAAAATAGGAATCTCTTTGTAATTTAATGATGGTGAATTTTCAAAAACAAATATGAATGTCCTGAGAATTAGACACAGGTTAAAATAATAAAATTATTTCCCATAAGATAAACACATAATAGATAAATACTCAAATACACATAAAAAAGGAAAAAGCTCCTCTGAGGACTTTCAATATATAAAGCTTTTTAATATTTATTCACTTACAACTAAAAAATCTGAACTAAGGAGCCTCATAGGAAACTACTCCCACCAGAGTAGGGACATTGAATAACATCAATAAAAAAATCAATAACTAAAAGTCCATTACAGTATATAGATGCATAGGAAATTTGAAATAAACCATTTGAATTTAACAGGATTATAAAATGCTTTTAAGTTTTACTAAGTATCTAATAATTCTTACTTCCCATTAATGACAAAGTGGGGACTAAGAATAGTAACAGACATAACAATTAAAATTGTCTAGTTCTAGAAAAGAAATAGAATTATCATGATTTCTTTAAAGCAAATTACTGATATTTCTGAATCTGCTGTAGACTGCTTACCTCATCCCCAATTACACTCTTCCTACCCCCCAAAAAGGTATTATTTATTTTATATTAAATGACTTTTTTTTTTTTTTTTGCAGCGCTAGTGATGGAACCCAAGGCCTTGTACATGCTACACAGTCTACCACTGAGCTATATTCCCAATACCACAATCTCTTTTTTTTTTTTTTTGAAGTACTGGGGATTGAACTCAGGGGCATTCTACCTCCGAGCTATACCCCCAGCCCTATTTTCTATTCTTTATTTTGAAACAGGGTCTCACTAAGTTGCGGAGTGCCTCACTAGGTAGCTGAGGCTGGCCTTGGACCCAGATCCTCTGGTCTCAGCCTCTCAAATGCTGAGATTACAAGAATGCGCCACCACGCCCGGCTACCACAATCTCATTTTTAATGTACTGAATACTGAAGTAACTAAATACATTACTTGGGATATATTATGATACCAAATGAGATTCCCTAGGTAATAAATACGAAAGTTAAAAAATCTGTTAAATCCATTCACCAAAATTCAGGATAAACAAAACAAGGATGTACTGTACAAAGCATGGTATTTCAGGTAATAAAATATGGTCACATTTGTGTTTTATAAATTTCCATTATAGTGGCTAGGAAAAAGAGGAGACTAGTTTCTAAACTATAAAGAGCTAAACAAGCTGGGTGTTTAGCTGAGCAGACTGGGTATGGTGGCCCATACCTATAATCTCAGTACTTGGGAAGGCAGAGACAGGAGGATTATAGGTTTGAACCCCAACTCAGAAGCTTAGCTAGACCCTGTTTCCAAATAAAAAAATAAAATAGGGCTGGGCGTATAGCTCAGAGGTAGATTATCCATGGGCTCAATCCCTAGTATCCCCGCCACCACACACACGTGGGCACAATCAGGGACAGAGAATAAAATCAAGAGATTTTAAAAACTGGGTGTAATTCCACGTGAGTAGAATTAACATCTGTTGAATAACTGTCTTAGCTTTTGAGACAAACTTTTGATTTTCCACAGCCTTATACATAATGTCCTTATTTTATTTAAAAAAAAAAAAAAAAGAAAGAAAGAAAACTGGGGCTCAAGCAAAAAACTTGAACTTACTTAGCGACAGCTTAGTCCTAACTGATAAAGGCTTATATACAGCTAAAATATAGCAGATCCCAGACTGAAATCCAGGTTTGTCAAATCTCTTTAACTTCTAGGTTCCTACTGGTATAAACAAATGAGTTTAGCTGAGTTTGATTATTCACAGGCAGTGTCTTTTTATCCTCACTAAAATCAAAAGAAAGTTAATCAAAACAAGATTTCATTTTGTGTCTCATCTTCTGACTTAATGCTCACTGCCATTATAAATAGAAAAGGTTTTTCAAAGAGAAATGATAAATAATAAATTTGTTTTGTTTGAAAACAGTTTGACATGCTCCTAGGACACTGAGATGGGTTAGTAGGTAGTAAAACATACACCGCAGTAGAAGTGGATTTAGGAGAGAAGAAAACTACAGAAAGTGGACTGAATCCAGTAAACAAAGTAAGTATGTTAAGTGAGTGACAATAATTCATTCAACTTCACAACCAAATATGCTAACATTAATACAGTGTTAAGTGATCACACTTGTCTCTTGGTTAGCTGGACCTAAGGGTTTGTGTGTGTGTGTGTGTAACTATGGCATTCAATTATGTCTTAAACATGATGTGGTTTTTATGGTAAAATTGATTTTATTTTTTTTTGTTTGCTTATTTTTGACAGACCAGTCACTCAGTGAAATAAACCTTTGAGGTATAAAACGTGTTATTTATTTATTTATGTATTTATTTGTTGTGGTACTGGGGATTGAACCCGGGGGCATTCTACCTCCAAGTTACACCATCAGCCCTTTTATTTTTTTGTTTTTAAACAAGGACTTGATAGGTTGCTGAGGCTGGCTTTGAACATGCAATCCTTCTGTCTCAGCCTCCCAAGTACTGGGATTACAAGCATCCCCCACCACAGCCAAGTGTAATAACTTTAATGTCATTTTATTCACTTTTTGTCAGGCTCAACACTAAACGCTTTATACTAACTATAGACAGTGATAGAGAACTACAACTTTCTCTCTTTCTTCCTCCTCTCAAATATTTAAGAATTGTGTTAGGAACTGAAACTTAAAGAGGTGGTATTAATCTGCTCAGTCACACGACTCGGTTTCTGTATGAAACAAACATGTTTTTAAACAATATACTACCAGTCTTCAAAATTTTGTACTTGCACCCATTCAGAAAAAGAAATTTTGGATAAACATGCCAACATAAAAAAAATAATAGTCTGTTCGTTTAACATAAAAAGTGAACGAGATACAGTGTATCTAAGTAGAAGTTCTAATATGTTCCCTCTCTAACCCCATGAAACTATTTGAAGCCGATTGCATATGCTATTGCACGTTTTAAAACACTACACAGCAGCCACCTCAAAGGGAATTTGTACTTCCTTTGAATAGCTTGTCCTTAAAACACTGGCTCTTAAACTATTCGTTAATTATACCCCAAAATAAGAGCTCACATAACTTGTCCTCGGGGTTTACAAAACAATTAGTTGGCTTGCACTAGGAACCGTCACCTCAAGCCCTACGGATTCCAACAGCCCTTTCCGTGCCCTCGGGTCCTGTTTTCCACAATTCCCAAGCGGGATTCTTCTCTAGTTCATCTCCACAAGAAACCAGAGGTTAAGAAATGCTAATTTTTAAAAAAAAAAAAAAAGGAAGAAGAACCACCACCTCCAAACATTACCACTGAATTGGTCTTCAAACATCACCACTTAATTCGTCTGGACAATACAGGTGACGTTTTCATGAAACTGGGGTTTAACAACAAACCCACTATCAGTGATACTGACACAGGTCCTTCACACATACTCAGTGGTCGCCGGCGAGGTACCGACCAGAGAGGAGACGCGAGTCCGTTCCCCGCAGGGACCTCGAGGACCCGCGACCTGCCAACGCCCGGGGCGCCCGGGGACGCGCGGGAAGGCGGGGCCGGCGCCGACAGCCAACTGTCCCACGGCGGCGACCCGAGCCCCGAGCTAGGGTGCGGGGGACCGCGGCGCGCGACAGGGGCCGGCGGGCAGGGACGCCCTACCGCGGCTCCCAGGGGGGCTGGGGACGGGACCGAGCCCGTACCGGGGGACCGCCAAGCGCACGCCCTGACCCTACCTCCAACAAGTCGAAATCGCCCAAAGGAACCCGGCCGACTGGGCCGTCGCCAAGTGACCCGACACCAAGGCCACCCTTGAGGGCGTCTCGGCCTCGGCTGGCGGCCGTTGGGCCGCGGGGAACCGTGCGCCGGCCTTCGGAGAAGGCTGCCGCCCCGCCGCCCCGGCGCCCACCGCGGGACGGTCCGCGCTTGCGCCCGCCCCCCCCCCGCCCCCGGATCCGCCCGCGCCTGCGCGCTCCGGGGGTTTCGCGCCAGTGGAGCGCGGGAGGCGGGGCCGGAAGTGCCGCGGGTGGGCGGGGCATCTCGCAGGCACGCGCGGCTCCGCAGCCGTGAGTGGTGGGCGGCGCGCAATTTGCCTAACCGGAAGGGAAGAGCGCTGGGCGCCCCGGCAACAGGTTCACGCATGCGTCCTCCGCGCCGGCTAGGAGCCGGGAAGCCGGCCCGGGACGGCCGGGACCGGTGCCTGGGACGGCCATTTCCCGGAAGAGGCGGGCCGGCGGGCTGCGGCGCGGAATTCGAAAGAGTTCGCTGGCGCATGTTCTCCGATCTCTGCTTAGCAAAGGAAGGGACAATTTTAGTTTTTCCTTTTAAGAAAAATCGGGAACGGGGAGGCAGCACTAGTTAGGCTTCAGACCAGGCTGATAAATGACGAAGGTTTTTTTTCCAAACCCCAGGAGGAAGGGCAGTCCGGGTAAGTCCCACGGGCCGGCGGAGAGACCGACCCCGGGCCCTTCTGTGCGTTCTTTTGAAAATGTGGGTTAGGGGGCGAGTCCTGGGTGCGCGGCCCGGGTGGAGTTACTCGCCCCTCCTCCAAAACACCTTCGGCGATGCCCGGCAGTAAAGTAGAAAAGCCGAGCCAAGTTGCCAGGCTGCGGTCCGGCCCCTGCTCTGCGCCCGCGGCTCTGCGCCCGCTCTACCAGAGCTGCTGGGTCCCGATTGTCCTCGGGCACTCGAAGGGGGTGACTCCCACGCCCCTGCAATTTAGCGAGACTCTCAGCCACTTAGCCAGACCCGGTTTCAAAACAAAAAATAAAAAGGGCCGGGAGTGTATGCATCAGGGTTTAATCCCCAGAACCATACTGACACACACAAAAAGGCATTGGGGTTGCGTATTTAAGGTCTCTTCTCTCCCACCTCCTGCGCCAACTTGAGTGTAACCCACCCCCCCACACACACACACTCTTGCACAATAAATATTGAACTAAAGAAGTTCCTTGGTTTAGCTTTTCCTCACTTCTCAACCCCTCCCTAACTTACTCCGGCAGCCCTTCTGCTAGCCTAGTCAACTTCGTATGCTCCAAAATCTAACAGCTTGAGGGAAAAGGGAAAATGACGCTTACTGCCATCAGTGGTTGGCCAGCCTTCAAAGTCACCTTTTACTTCTAAAAGTAATCAAATACATATTGTGGTCTTTGCCATGGATGAATGAAATGCATGGCATAGGCAAATAGACTAAAGAATCTTTTGGTAACTCACAGGGAGCTTTACTTGGTGCCCAAGACGAGGCATGGCACCCATGCATACTCCACGACTTGCTCTCCACGCCTCTGCCAGTACTGGTCACATTGTTCTGTCGTCCTTTTTTTCCTGCAGCTTTCCCTACCCTACGCCAAGGTCCTTAAATGCAGAACCTGGTCTTGTGTCCAGCACCTAGAAACATTCCTGGTAAAGAGTAGACATTTCATGAGTACTTGTTGGTAGCAACTATGTTAAGCTTGGGTTAGCATAAGCCTCAAAGTTTGGGCAAAATTCATTCATACGAAAGTAAAACTGAAGAAATAATTTTGAAAACCTGCACTAATTACTGAAATTAATGTGGCAAATCCCATACAACACCATTTCTCATTGAAATAAAGTTTACACAATTTACCAATCCAAAAATGTCAAATGGAATTGGAAAATTTAAATGTTTCCTGCCTTTTGGTTGAGATAAACTTGCCAGTTTTTTTGCTTCAAGTTGAAATGAATTAGAATATTGCTTTGATGAAATACATGTTTTTGCATAAATCAAGCCACTGACCTCTTTATGTTCTTTAAATTTGATTCATTAGTAGAATTAGCACGGTTCTGTGTTTTTCTCACCTCATTCAGTTTTATAATTAACCAATAAAAGCTTATTAGCTTTTAAGGAAGTTTTAGGAGCATAAATTGATTTATGGGTACCATATGGTTACATCAAAGGAGTTGTTTTGTTTTAACTTGAAGTGGATTCTTAAACCCTTTATTTAAGTAGGAATTTATGTTCTTCCAGTCAAGCAATAATTCCTTATTTTTATTCCAAGCTACTAAAATTGGTCATGAGATCCAAAGATATCAAAATCTTGTAATTCATCTAGTATAATACCTCTCATTTCATTTTGAAGAAAGGTTAAATGTCTTCCCAAGGTCGTATAGGTAATCAGTAGTATACCCAAGACCAAAATCCTGTGCTCTATGTATTCCAAGTCCAGTGTTCCTTTCACTAAATAATTTGAAGTCATTCATTGCTTGTAATGTTGTTTGCTGTGTGTTTTGATTTTATTGATAAAACATAAGTAAGCTAAATAAAGTGAAGCCGATTCTAGAATACAAAGTTATTTGCTATGTGTTATTCTGACTTGGTTGATTCACATAAGTATTTTAGTGTCACAACTACTTAATTTCAAATGTATTAGGAAATTCATTTGTATAAGTAATATGTATTTATTGTATGATCAGATTGACATCAAGAAATTATATAATAATTGGTTCAAGTAGGGACTCACCAAATCCCACACCGCACAAATTTTCTAATTTTACCCTATTAAAAAAAAAAAGTGGCCTGAGGGTGTGGCTCACTGGTAGAGTGCTTGACTGGTTTGCGAGGCCTTGGGTTTGATCCCTAGTACAGCAAATTAAATACTTGGGTAGCTAAATAAATTAAAAGCAAGACAATTATACATAGTTTTAAGTGGATTTAATAGATGTACTATTTTTACATTTTTCTTAATGCTGAGCAGATGGATCTGTTCTTTCAGTGTAGTTTAGTATCTTAAAAGCTATTGCATCCTTTTTGCAATTTTCATATACTTTTAGAGTCTTAACCATTTACATTTAATATCACTTTGAGAAATGATTGGTACAAAGAATATGTGACAAGCAATGGAAAACATTTGGTAATAGTTGAGATTTGGGATTAATCTTGCTCTTCAGTTATGATATGGCCAAGTATGGTGGTGCATACCTGTAATCCCAGTACTTGAGAGGCCAAAACAGGAGAATCCCAGGTTTGAAACTAGTCTCAGCAACTTAGTGAGACCCTCAATAACTCAGTGAGACCCTGTTTTAAAATAAATAAAATAGGGCTTGGGATGTTCCTCAAGGTACAATGCCTCTGGACTCCATCTCCAGTACAAAAAAAAAAAGTTATGACGTACTTGTTAATAAAATGTGCAATTCATATCTTTTTTCCTTTTCAGAATTGAGATTTTTTTTCAACACTGGTAATTTGAGTGGTCTTACAATACAATATGTACTTTTAAACAAACTTAGGTTGTAAATATATTAAAAATACTCCAAAAATCATATTTTCAAAGAATATCACATTTAGAACAAATAATTTTACATCAACTTTTTTTTGCATTTTATTACTTAAAGATAGCCACCATAAATGAAGAAACTTAACTTATAGCAAAAAGTCTCTAACCTGTGAGGAAATTCACTGTCCATTACTAGAAAGATGATTTGAATATGATTTAGGATTTTAAGTATGATCACTGGCTCATGCGGGAAGGATTGTATGAAAGAGGAGACCAGTAAAAAATGAAACCAGGGAGGCTAGCCGGAGACTTACAGTTGTATTATAGGCAAAATGAGGGCAATACCATGAGAAAAAGGTTGAGAGTATATTGTGGAGATAGAGGATTTGCTGATCAGTTTATTATTGGGGAAAAAAGAAAAGAGAAAAATCTCTAGGTGTGGGATTGCACATGCTTGTAATACCAGTAGTTGGGAGTTTGAGACTAGCCTGGGCAACTTAGTGAGATCCTGTTTCAAAATCAAATAAAGTTTAAAAGGATTTGTGGTATACCTCAGAGACAGAGTGCCCCTGGGTTCAATCCTCAGTACCATACACACCCACACACACACACAAAGTGGTGAGGAGGGAGTAGAATCACTGCTAGGTTTTGAGCCTAAGCAACTGGGTATCTGTGAAAGATTAGGGGTATAGTAGTATAGGAGAGAGGTCATGATGGAATCAAGAGTTGGGTACATATTAGGCAATTAGATGTTCTACCCAGGATCTCAGGGGACATCTCCCCAGATGATGTGGTATTAATAATATTAAAAAACGTCAGAACACCAAAGAAACCCAATACTCATCCTACCCCTAATTCTTTAGATATTATTTCTTAGTATTGTTCTAAAGTAGTGAATGCTATATAAAATTTTGGAGTAATGCAAGAAAGTCTAGTAAAAATTTACTAATGATGTTTCTCAGGGGAAAAAAAGATTAATTGAAGTGTGTCATAAAAAGTAGATAGCTCCAGCTGAGTGTGGTGACACAAGCCTATAATCCCAGTACTTGGGAAGCTGAGACAGAGGATTACAGGTTTGAGGACAGCCTCAGCAACGTAACCAGACTCTCAGCAACCTAGTGAGACCCTGTTTCAAAAATTAAAATAGGACTGAGAGTGTAGCTTGGAGGTAGAATGCCCCTGGATTCACGAAATAGATAGTGCAATATTAAAATGTCCCCTTGATTCCTATTATTCAGAGAAAAAAGTGAAAACTACCATATTTCATAACAGCAATTATTTGCTTGTCAAAGAAACATGGCTTAACATTTCTCAAATCCATTTTGATGATACATTGGGACTGCAGGCTAAAGGCATCAAAGTGGTGTAAAAGGCTTTGAGACAGACTAAAGAATATGATGCAGAAGGATTGGCAATGAAAGAGACTTTTCTCCTACAAAAGGTCACAAAAGTAAGGGAAAATGGAAAAGAGAATACTTGAGCTCAGAAAGTAGCTCAGGTTTTACTTTCTGGAAACCAGCAGATAATTCTGACAAAGACTTTTTTTTGCCAATGTTATTCATACCAGTTGTGTTTGAGTAGCCTTTATTACAGTATTGTAGTGTTTACTGACATTTTAAAAGCATAGCCTAGGTGTCCTAGGTAGACATTACAGATAGATGTTCAGTAGTTGTTTTGTAACATAGCTGTGGTTATTCTTTATGCTGAGTTTACTTCTTAACAAAAGAACTAAAGTAACATGAAAAGTTGTTTAACATGTAATAATACTATTTAAATGTATCATTTATGGCTTAGTTAAATTCCCTCCTTATTTTGTGCACGGGATCTAGTCTGTGGGAAACTTAATATATTACAGATTGAGCATCCCTGATCTTGAAATCTGAAATGCTCCCAAATCCTAAACTTTTTGAGCACCAACATGCTGCCACAAGTGGAAAATTTCTGGACTGTGAAATTGTTCCATGTATAAAACTATTAAAAATACTGCATAAATTCGCCTTCAGACTGTGTAAAAAGTATATGAAATGCGAATGAATTTTGTGTTTAGACTTGGATTTCATCCCCAAGATATCTCCATATATATATGGAAATATTCCAAAATCTGAAAAATTCCAAACACTTCTAATACCAAGCATTTTAGATAAGGGATACTCAACCTGTAATAGAATCAGCTCTGAACTTTTCTTTCTTTTTTTTTTTTTTTTTGCAGATGTGGCTGCCCCCAGTAAATAATATGTCAAATTAAAGTCTTTATGAAATGACCCTAACATAGTTGAACTATTTGGAGAACTACAGGTTGTAAGATCTAGAGTCTGTCTCATCATTCTTTCTCTAAGGTGTCACCAGTCCTCAGAATACAATTGCTGTCATAGTCTGTGCGTCAGCGTGTTTATGTGTGCCATCATAAGCAACATTGCATTAGGTCATCGTCTTCATTACTATTCATGAATTCATTACTTCATTATATATGTATTTATTTATGGAGTTAACTTAGGTAGCGAAACCCTGTAGACCTAGTGGGAAAGATCAAACCTTAGAGCTACAAAGCACCAGGGAAAAGATGGACATTGCTCAAGACCACAAGACTAGTTCTTAGGCAGTCTGAAGGAAATCACAAAATGAAACTCTTCTTCCCTCAAAAAATCTACATTGAAGTTATATTTAATATTAGTTAATTGCATGAATTAACAATGAATTGCATACCTATTTGGTTACTTAATATTTAGACAAGAGACAAACATGTAAAGATTTCTAGTTTATTTCCCCAGCTGATAGGTCTACATTTTTTAAAACTTTTTTAATGTGAAAAGTAGTACATGTAAATAGTTATTTAAAAAACAAAACAGCATAATAGTAATTTTTCTTGCCTTCCCTGAATTGCAGTCATCCTTAACATATAACCTGATTTGTACCTATTTTCATTTTAAAACTTGGAGACCTTTTTTATCAATACATATGGATCTGCCGGGCGTGGTGGCGCACGCTTGTAATCCCAGCATTTGGGAGGCTGAAAGTGGAGGATCTGGTTTTGCAGCCAGCCTCAGCTGCTTAATGAGGCTCTCTGCAACTTAGTAAGACCCTGTTTCAAAACAAAGAATAAAAAATAGGGCTGGGGCTGTAACTCGGAGGTAGAATGCCCCCAGGTTCCATCCCCAGTACCGAAGAAAAAAAAAAAAGTACATAATGGATCTATCCCATTTTTTAATTTACACGTCATTGTGAACATACTATAATTTACTTAGTCCTCTTACTGAATGTTGGTTCTTTCCAATATCATACTATTATTGTGTATATACCTGTACACACCTAAGAGCATATTTAAAATAGATTCCTGGAAGAGGTAGAGCTAAATCAAAAGTTACTTATATTTAAATTTTGATTGCTAGAGTCAAGGTCACATTTACTTATTCATTTATTTATTTATTTTGTGGTGGTGTGGCTTGAACCCAAGGGCATTCGACCTCTAAGCTACACTGCTAGCCCTCTTTATTATTTTATTTTTTCTTTTGGAAGAGAATCTCACTAGGTTGCCAAGAGCCTCTCCTTGTTGCTGAGGCTGTCCTGGAACCTTTGATCCTCCTGTCTCAGCCTTCCAAGTACTGAAATTACAGGCATACGTCACTACTCAGCTCAAGGTCATATTGAGATGAAATAAAACCCGTTATGATAATGTTACTCCAGACAGGAATTGCAGTTTCCTTCAATACCAACCTAATCCAGTATCCAACATGAATCACAAGTGAAAACACAACTACAAGAACTTAATCTCAAACCCGGTTCTGATAGTAAATACTTGTAAAATATTATTTCCCTTCATAATGATGCCTTAGAAAATACATTT
>PVLC010026090.1:0-16426 GCA_004027655.1 Graphiurus murinus | reverse complement strand
GTAAAAAGGACTGGGGGTGTAGCTCACTGGTGGAGTGTCCTTGAGTTCAAACCCCAGTACCACAAAAAAAAAAAAAAATCGGAGAAACACAAACTATAGAACAAGCTAATGAAAGAGTAAATTAGTATAGTATTTTGGCAGGGATGGGGAGAACTTGACAAATTCATTAAAGGCTTTAAAATACAGTTTATTTCTTTCCTTCTTTCTTTCCTTTCTTTCTGTGTGTGTGTGTGTGCGCGCTACCAGGGATGGAGCCCCCAAGGGCATTATAGCTTTGAACTATATCCCCAGCCCTGTGTGTGTGTGTGTGTGTGTGTGTGTGTGTGTGTGTGTATTTTGAAACAGAATCTCACTAGGTTGCTGAGAGTCTGCTAAGTTGCTGAAACTGGTCTTCAACCTGTGATCCTCTTGTTTAAACTTCCCAAGTACTGGGATTACAGATATATGCAACCACTCCTGGCTTTTTTTAAGAGATAGGATTTCACTCTGTTGTCGAAGGTGGCCTCCTACTCCTGGGCTCAACCAATCCTCCCACCTCAGCCCAAGTAGCTCAGACTACAAGTGTGTGCCACGGTGTCTGGCTTTGTGTATTCTTTTATCTAGAAATTTAACTTATAAGAATTTAACCCCAAAAAATAATATGTGAAAAAAAGATATTCATAGATAGATGGAATGTTTATCAGTTTCCCCCATAACATGAAAAAGCAAATGTAAACTACATTTGCTGATTAGGGGCACTGTTAAATGAACTGTGTACACAAATAACACAAAATATTATGCAAACATTACAAATACCACTGCCTTTGTGAATTAGAACACACATATATGTAAGATGGGTAGTTGAATTAAGAAGGAAGAATTTCTTGCACATCTGTAATAGCAGTACTAGGGAGGCTGAGACAGAAGGATCCCAGGTTTGCAGCCAGCCTCAATAACTTAATGAGGCTGTCAGCAACTTAGTGAGACCCTGTTTCAAAATAAAAAAAATAAAATAGGGCCAGGGGTATAGCCCAGAGGTAGAAGGCTCCTGGGTTCCATCCTTAGTACCACAAAAAAATAGAAAAAAGTATCGACCTGTGGAATTAGGCCCATGTTCTGAATTTCATAACCACCCTGTTTAGCACTGGGTTAGGCAGACAGCATAGTAACTAAGTGAATAAATTATGCATTATGACTATGCTTGTCCATCTATTTTCAAGCAAGTAATTTTTTTCCTTTTTTTTAGTACTAGAGATTGAACTCAGTGGCATTCGACCTCTAAGCTATACCCCCAGCCCTTTTTATTTATTTATTTATTTTAAACAGGGTCTTGGCTAAGTTGCTGAGTGTCTAAGTTTCAGAGGCTGGCCTTGAACCTGTGATCCTCCTGTCTCAGCCCCCTGAGTACTAGGATTATAGGCATGAACCACCACACCTGGATGCAAATAATACTTTTAAAGTAAGGTCCTGCTGGGCATCAGGGTGTTCACCAGTAATCCCAGTACTTGGGAGTCTGAGAGAGGAAGATCATAGGTTCAAGGATGGCCTCAGCAACCAGTGAGACTCTCATCAACTTAGGGAGACTCTGTTTCAAAATAAAAATAAGAAATATGGCTGGGGGTGTAGCTCGGAGGTAGAATGTTCTTGGGTTCAATTTGTAGTATAAATAAATAAATAAATAAATAAATAAATAAATAAATAAATGCCTTATATCTTAATTATAAAATCACTTTAAAGTCTGGGCCAAACTTGGCCCCTCAATTCAAACTTTAAATATTGGAAATATACAAGTAGTTACTGAATTAAAGCATGATTAGTGATGGCTATAACTCAGAACCAGTATCTACTATCACTGTCTATCAGACTAGAATATTAAACAACAAAAAAGCAAATTTTACATGTTCTTTACTGGACATAACCCAGCTTTTAAATTTTTGCTCTGACTGAAACATAATCCCACCCACTCCCCTTTTCATATTTTTGTCTTTTTCACACACTCATCTTTAACAACCAGAAGTTGACTATTCTATAGTGTTCCTCAAAATGAACATTTACTTGGAGCAGTCTAACTCAATGGTCAAGTGCTGGACCTGGGAACCCTGGCTGACTGGTTCGAAGCCCAGTTCTGTGACATGGACTGTATACCTCTGGTTTTCTCATCTGCACACAGAACCAACCTCATAATACCCTAGTATTATCACAATTGCCTGAGTTAATATATGAACAGAATAGTATCTGACACATAGCAATGTATTAGTTTGCTAATTTCTTATTGCTGCTACTATCATTTCAAACTATATGCAAAGTCATAAAACAAACATACCATATTTCTTTGGCATATTAATTTCACTTCTCTACTTAAGGGAATTGTAAAATTTTGTTAACTGGATATTACAGAATCAAGTGTAAAATTCACTATAATGCTCAAGCTAAGCCATAAGATTTCAAAGAAATCTCAGATTTGTAGCAGCCACTTCCAGCCACGTGGAGACCACATGCCTGGGATTGTCTTTTATCCTCCTCCCTCCTTGGGAATTTCCCAGCCCAAGTTATGCTGTGTCACCTGTTCGATCACTGTATGGGCTCCTTCTTTAGGATCGTGGCACTGATTGACAAAGTCGCAAATCTCTTGACTGTTCACCATGAAGTTAATTCCATCTGTGGTGAGGACCAGGAAGCTATCATGAGCATGCTGTAGCTGCAGTCAGAACCAAATGCATATGGTTATAAGCTAGATCCTGCCTTAGAAGCACCTCAATAATTAGAAGATGTTATCTGTTTTGCTGAGTGGTCATTTGTATAAGAGTTTGCAGGCAAAGAGTAAAAATGTAAGAAATATCAACCACCACCAAAGATAAGCCAAACATTTACTTAGTAACACTAGAAACGAAGAAGCCAGAAAACCAAATGCTCACACGGCCCGAGTTTGAATTTTGTCTCTATTATGCAGCTTAGTTAGCAAATTTTAGCTCTTAAAATTATGGGCCTCTGTATGCTTTAAACTTCAATATGCTTTAGATTTGCTTTCCTAGTAAAATGAGAATAATAGTACCTCTTTTGAACAGAGCCTTGCTCATATTCAAAACCATATTGGCTTGTAGTCAAACCCACCTAAGTGTTTGTTACACAAAATGAATACAAATGGCATACTAAATATGAAACTCCTAGCCAGGAAAAGTGGTGTACACCTGTAACCCCTGCAATTCAGGAGACTGAGGCAGGAGGATCACAAGTTCAAGGACAGTCTTGGCAGCTTATGAAAACCCTATCTCAAAATAAAAAATAAAATGGGCTGGGGGGGGCAGCTTGGTAGAACACCCCTGGATCCAATCCCCAGTAAACTCCCCTCCCCCCCCCCACAAGTATGAAATTCTTCATAGAAATAACAAATAAACAATATTGGGAACCTATGCTACACTATGCTAGTTAGCTCCATGGTTTCAGAGAAGGAAGTATCAGATCCTAGACTGGATATATTTGGGGGGTAGTTTAGGGAAATAGAGGCATGATACCACAAAAATAGAAGTAGGTGATTATTCAAGTTGGTGGAGAAGGGAGGTCAGGGACAGCTTCTAAGCTGAAGATGACCCTGAATGTTTGGGTGCAGGGAAGGAAAGGCAAGGGAGCCACTAAACCAAGAGAATTCCACAGTTCAAATGAAACAGAAACCAAAGACTTGTCACGTATTGGGCCAGGAAGATGGGATCTTATTTTACCTGAAGAGTTTATCAGTCCTTCCCCTTTAAAAATCATTTTGGTTTCAGTTAAATCCTCCAAAAGAGCTGTAAACAATCCTGCACTCATGCTTGGCGTATCTTTCAAATGTCTGCAGGTCCTTTCTTACCTTAATCCTCTTTGTTTCAGGCTCTGCTATTACACCACTGGTTTTAAGATCCAAATCTCCAATACTCCTTGTCATTGCGAGTCTACCATTTACATGAGGCTGTCCCAAACTGTTCCAGGCTACAAATCCACCACATTTCTTGATCCTGGTCAAGAAAAAGTTGAAAGACCAAAGATGTAACATGCAGAAAACCAAGTCACTTAAGCATGACATCAGTTTAAAAAATGCCAAGTTTAGCCCAGCATGGTGGCACACACTTGAAATTCCAGTATTTGGGAGGCTGAGACAGGGGGATCACAGGTTTGCAGCCAGCCTCAGCGACTTAGTGAGGCCCTCCACAACTTAGTGAGACCCTGTTTCAAAATAAAGAATAAAAAATAGGGCTGGGGGTGTAGCTCAGACGTAGCCCCTGGGTTCAATCCCCAGTACCAAAAGATAAAAAATGAAAAATGCAAAGTTTCGACTAGAAGCGGTAGCTCAGTGGTAGAGTGTTTGCCTGGTATGGGCAAGGCCCTGGGCTTGATCCCCAGCACAGGGGTGGACTGCATTTATCTTGAACTATAAGCATGATCTCCATAGAATGACTGATCCATGCTGGTAGTACCTTTCTTTTTCATCTTTTCTTTCTGGAGTATGGTCAATGGTCAGCTTCATAGGTTTTCCTTTTCTACACAAAATAGCCCGGCTATCTCCAACACTGGCTACAACCAGTTCAATACCATCTCGCAACAGGGCTACTGTTGCAGTAGTTCCAGAGGTCAGAAGGGTTGCTACAAATTTTATAAAAAAAAAAAAAAGAAAAGAAAAGAATATGAGTTAGTGGTAATCAAATGATTAGATATGGAATTTTAAACTACAAAATAAACCACAAGCATGATAAACTAGTGCTGGGATGTATCATTCTAAGTTAACTAAAGCTATGCAAATAAAATGTAAATGAACTATGTAAGTAACAACATGCAGAGAAACAAGTGTTTAATTCAGTAACAAGGCTCCATGCAAACAGAAATGGTTGCTAACCTCATTTGATAAGCAAAACATCACTCTCTTGAAATGGCCTCTAGTCATACAGAGTAGAGCTATTTTGAATTTATGATTATGACACCTTTGTGTATATCTAGTATCAAAACTAAAAGAATTAAAATGATGTAATTAGAACTGGCCACTATGGTAGGATGACTTTTTCTATAAAAGTCAGATTTAGATTTAAGTCAGATTTCGGTTTTTCTCTTCCTTTTCTTACTTCTATCCTGTCAAAGTATTATCAGTTAACAGGCTAAGTGAGACAGGCCAAGGACATATCATGTGCTCTTCAATTCCTATATTGTAATGTTCTTCCCTTCTAAAACTTTTGATTTTACAATTTTTTTTAAACCGTAAAACAGTTGAAGGCTCACATTCTTTTCTATTTATCTTTGTTTTCCCCAGACATGAAACAAAGTTACAGCCATTAATATAATAGCAGAAGATTTTGGGGGCAGGGAATAAAATTTATTCTAGTTTCTCATAAACTTGGTATAGTTAGAATTATGAGATCCACAAGGATCTGACACAGAGTCTGTGTCCACATTTAGGACAGGATTGTCAACTGCTATTCCTGTGGTACTGCCAGGGCCAGAGCATTCCAAAAATATTGATATTCTCTGACTAACATCAAGTTAAAACTCAATGTTGCCTCTATTTCTTTCATCCAAGTCAAACTGAATAACTATCTCTTTTTTTTTTTTTTTTTTTTTGTATCCTCCTTGGATTTATTCTAACAGTGTCTGTCCCAAGTTCTTTATCACTTATTAAAAACTTGTTATGGTGCATTGAGCCTTGCCAAAAGTGAAAATACTGTGAAGTTATGGACTAAAAAAAAATATATAGCAAAGTGGAAGGAATTGAAAAAAAAAAGGTAACTTATTTAAAGCAGGTATTATCTCTGGTAACACTATTAATTCTTTAAAGCATCAAAAGAAAATATTCAGATGCCCTGCCAAAAATGATTTTGGACTTTAAAGGTAGATTTAGGAGAAATGAAGTGCTTATTGACTTGATTCATTAAGAATTAATCTCTCCAGGAACTTTTTTTAAACAGATAACTTTAAAGCTTCCATCAGTAATGCATTTTGGAAGGAAATATGCAAATAGATTTTCTAATCAGTATTATTTAAATGCCTGCTTTAATCAGAAAAGCAAAATGGAAAACATGAATAAACTCTACTTAATCTTTCATAGTCATGCTGAATTTACTTATTGAGTAATAGCATTTACAGTTGCACCATGTTCCCATTAATCTCTTGATTTTGGAACTGTTGTGTCAAAGCAATGTTCTATTTGCAATGCTAAAATGATATGTACTTTTTATTTTGTAACACAAATGTTTAACATAAGTGTCAGTGATGTTTATATTACAAATCTTAGCTTTTAACTTGTGTCTAGCCAAATGACTATACAACAATGGAATCTTTCATACAAAAATGGACTTTTTACAGTTAAACCAACTGTATTATCTTCAAGTTATTTAAAGAGCCAGACAAGAGGCGTTTCATCACACAAACATTTATTCAGATGCTACCTGTTCAGGGAATCTTGTATTCTACCCCTTGGTTTAAAACATCAGCAACAGCTTTTTTTAAAAAGTGGTCTTTAATTGGCCTCAACAACAGTTAAATTTTCATAAATGAAAAATCCAGTTGTTTAGGCTTGAAATTCATGGCTCTGCCTCCTAAGAATTTACAAGAGCTGGAGTTTTTATCAACTCATCTTCACAGTTCCAAAATCCCAGGATTTGTGGGAAAAGTTTCAAAACTAACTGTTTACTCTGGCTTGCTAAGCATCTAAGAATATAAATAGTAAATCAGCATTTATTTTCATTTAATATTTAACATGGAAGTAAAAAATTTTCACTTTTTGCCCTAATAACAAGACTATTAAACTAAGACATCTTTCAATAAGTTCTTAACACTCACTGGACAATTTCTACTGCAAGAGTCATCTCAACTAATGGGACAAAGAGGATGTGGGAACCTTCCAGTAGTCCAGGCTAGGAACCGCTGGACTCCTTCACCTGAGACAAAATTAAGCAGATCTCTCTTTCCACTGAAGCCCAGCATATAGTGTCCACGGGCTCCAGGTCTAGAGCTGCTGACCAGGCACAGTTCTCTGCCACAAATAACACGCACAGAGGCAAATAGGAAATTCACCCAGGAATTGTGCTCAAACATTACAAACCTGCAACACAGGGGAGAGCAGAGAAAGAGCTGCAAAATAAGGTGAAGGGTTTTTATGTTGGTGAAAACTTCACTCGCAAATTACATAATACTCCAGGAGATGCCAAATCAATGATTCCAAAACTCAGTTTGCTCAAGTTGATGGTATTTTGCAGTTGAATCTATTTTTCTTTTAATCAGAAATTAATACTTCTTTCTTAGTTTTTGGCTTCCAAGGTAGGAAAAAAATATATACCAAAACACACTAGTTGCAACAACAGACACACATATGCATACTCATAAACACACACACACACACACACACACACACACACACACACTTAAATATTTGGTCCTTACCACTATAAATTAGTACTTTAACTAAGTTAGAAATAATGCAGCATAAATTTGTTTGGTAGCAATATCAGAAGTGTCCCAATAGCAAAAGGGTAAATTCAGAGTCATAGCACTGAATAATTTGTATCTGATAAGTAGTACAGAGTTAAAGTATGTGAACTACAGTATACCACCAAATTGCTGGGACTTAAATGTACACCAAGAAGGAATCAAAGCACCTCCTTTGCCAAATATAGGGGAGGAACATTCGTTAACGTTGCATAATGCAGGGATTTAGTATCTAGAAACATGTTCTTACTAGAATGATTAATTTCAGTTCATTGTTTAAATAAAGGCTATTAGGCTCTTGAGCTGTGACACATATTTATAACTTATCACTCATACAATGGGTATAACTGCAGCTCTCTCTTTTCCCCAATGTTGCAGGTCAACACAACAGAAAAAAATCATCACAATTTTGAATAGCAACATAAAGAGTAAAAGTATAACAACCCCCAATAATTATTCAACTGTATAAATAATAACACACACACATATATATATATAACTCAATACAGTCTCAATACTTATTAAAAATAGGTGTTCTAGATAAGTATGGCTCGTGAACACCAAAATCACAGTAATGAGAAGAAGCAGTATAGCAAAATAGGAAAAACCTTTTCAGTGCAGTCCCTATTTTTTTTTATTTTTCCAATTTGGTGGTCCCCAGGATAAGGAGGATATTCAACCATGCTGCATAGAGCTGGGGGTATAGCTCAGTGGTAGAGTGCTAACCAAGCATGTGCAGGCCTGGGGTTCTAGCCCCAGCACCACAAAAAAGAAGAATATATTTATAGCCCTGGTTATTTTGTAGTTTAATCCTTCCATTAAAAATATCATCTGAAGAGCACAGATGTTTCCCATGAGACTCACAGTGCTGTCCATCAACGTCTCCCACTCTGAGTATCAGAGCCCGTCTTCTCTTTTTGATCCATTTGTCCCTTGGGGAACTTTGCTGCTTTCAAAGCTTAAGCAATCTAGAAACACTTTGAACAGTTTATAGGATATAGAGGATTATCATCTAAATTTTCTAGCACCTGATTTAAGTGACTATTTGTAAGTAATATGAGTGATGTAATATCATTTGAATTTACTGGCTGGTTTCATTAACTGTAAAAACACATACTGCTGATATAAACTGAATATGAAAAACTCAAAGACAGTGACGAAAGGGACTGAGGTGTAGCTCAGGGAGAGAGCACTTGCCTAGCATGTGCAAGGCCCTGGGTTTAATCCCCAGCACTGAAAAAATATAAATAAAGAATAAGCCCCAGTCCCTGACCTTACAGGAAAGGTTCACAAGGAGTGAAACTGGGGCTGGAGAGAGATTATGAAAGAAAGTGCAGTGAGCAAACCGTGCTTCCCATAGCTAACACTGGTTCTACTTATACATGCCAAAAAGAGTATTATCATTCTTCTAATACTGATACTGCTTCAGTTCTTACTAAATTTTTTAAAAATTTTACCTAAATATCCCTGAACTTTAAATCTGTTTTGTTTAACCCACACATTGAAAAATTAACATACAGCATTCTCTATCTAGTGGTTTTAATATATTTGGTAAAATAGGCCCCCCAATATCCAAACATAGTTTTTGCCCTCTTTGGAAAATTTGGCAACTTATTAATAATAAATTTTTAAAATGTTCTCAAATGCTAATGTTAAAAAACCCAAGTTAATGGACCTATGAGAATATATACACAATAATATTTAATGCCAATGTTATAAAAGACCTTTATTTGGGGGACTTTGGGGGTATTTGGGATGGAATCTAGGGGCCTTCTACCTCCAGAATATGACCCTAGCCCTATTTTTAATTTTTTATTTGGAAACAGGGTCTTGCTAAGTTACTGAGAGCCTCACTAAATACTAAGTTGCTGAGGCTGGCTTTGAGTCTGCGATCCTCCTGTCTTAGCCTCCCAAGTCCTAGAATTACAGGTGCATGTCACCACACCTGGCTTATAATAGACCTTTTTAATAGCACACTAAACATCATTCTATCTTGTTCCATTATATTTTCACACAAATGGCCATTAAATGTGAACTAAATTTTAAGATATCTTTATTAAAGTTCTGGGATCATTACCTCAAAGCACATGACAGAGGAACTAAATTAAACAATATATTTTAATTTCACTACTAGGAATAAATTACATTTTATGGTTAATTTCTTTATAGGACTATTTGATTGTCTGACAGCCACGTGTAGAGAGTTTCTAAGACACATTAGTTAAATAAATGCTGTAAGTTCAAAATTTCCTTGAGTTATAATTTATTATTTAGTTAATGAAAGAAGTCCTCTCAAATTTTACACCAAATCTAGAACTCATGATGTTAAGCATCTACATTGATTAGACCCTTTTCAAAAAGGGTGACTGTATCCATGAAGGGTTAAATGTGTTTGGGTTTTGGCCTCATGTCAAGGTTCTTGAACATTCTCCTCTGAAAACCTCCCAGTTAGCTGCAGCTGTTTGCAGAATGCCTGGGGCACACCACCAGCACTACCTACCGCCCATAAACATCGTGGTGTGTAATGTCGCCACCCACAGCCAACGTGGTAATGGATGAAATAAGAGCATGGTTTCCTCATTTACTTTCATTCATATTTTTATTTACTTTTATTCTGTTATAATAAAACTATAAGAATTTTGTTTTATTTATTTTTATTCATATTGTATTAATTTTTGTTCAGTTATAAGAAACTATAAGAAAGTGTTTTACTTCCTCTTCTTCTTCATGTGTTTTACCCATTAGGAACAAAAGCTAAACCTTATGCATAAACTTCACCGTCTCTCAGCTCCTATCGTAAAGGTGAGGAGGGCAGAGTTGGGAAAGGGAAAAGTCCAAAGGAATGAAAGAGAGGAGAAAATGGGCCTGAATAACCTACCAGCTAAAAAAGAAATCTCTGGAAAAAAGGAGAGAAATTGCAGTATATTTATGAGAAGTATAATCATAAGGTTCTCAAAAAAAAAAAAATTGGAAAGGAACTGGGCATTGGGGGTGCACACCTGTAATCCCAGTATTTGGGAGGCTGAAACAGGAGGATCCCAGGTTCACAGCCAGTCTCAGTAACTTAGGGAGACTCTCAGCAACCTAGCAAGACCCTGTTTCATAAATAAAAATAAAAATGGCTGGGGCATAGCTGGGAGGTAGAACGGCCCTGGGTTCAATCCCCCAGCACCACCAAACAACAAAACAGTGTTCTCAAAAAAGAGCAGGGAGCAGTTGGAGTATAGCTCAGTCAAGCACTTGCCTAACATGCAAGGTCCTGGGGTAGATCCACCCCACCTCACCCCAGGAGGTGGGAGAAGCGGGCCCCCAAAAGTAATACCTCTCAAAATGACCAAAAGAGCCATCCCAGAGTCACCTTCTCCCTTCCTCCTCATCAAATAAGCACTTGAGAGAGGCCAGGCTGGATTACCAGGATACTTCCAGCCCTGATCTGAAGTGGCAGCTCTCCCTCCTTGAGTTTCAGATCTTTTCGATGGAATGGGGGGAACTTCCTGTGAAAATGACATTCTGTGCTGTGCTTTTCTTTTTAAAGAAAAAGATGGAACACATACAGATTAATCTGACTGCATTATGGATTTTCAAATCAGTTATGAGGCATGCATTCTATGGCGGCTGCATAGTTTCCAAGGTTAACTTTATGAGCCAAAGATTTGGTCAAGCTAGCCACAAAAGATTGGCTACATTTTCCTGAAATAGTATTGATAAGTTTAGTCAAAACCAGAAACATTTTACTTTCAAGATTCAAGGACATATAGTACACAAATTTTTTATTTGGCTGGCATGCCCTTGTACTTAATGAAAACAAAAATATCACTAGTTACTATGGGAAAGCTGCAAGATGGAGCTTTTTTAGAAGTGGGAGAAAAATATTCTTCTTCTGATTTTATAAATTAGTGTAAATTAGCCATTTTCTTTCTTTCTTTTTATTTAGTCTCTATTAGTAATTTTCTTCTGGTTGGAACAATTACCATCCTAGCTAGATGTGATTATCCTGCAGACAATCATTTTATCCATAAAGCAAGAAAGCAAACACATTATAACATTTTAAAATCTTTTCAAAATTAAAATCCAATAACAGAGCCGGGCGTGGTAGCACACGCTTGTAATCCCAGCATTTGGGAGGCTGAGACCGGAGGATCCGGGTTCCAGGCCAGCCTCAGCTATCTAGTGAGGCACTCCACAACTTAGTGAGACCTTGTTTCAAAATAAAAGAATAAAAAATAGGGCTGGAGGTATAGCTCAGAGGTAGAATGCCCCTGAGTTCAATCCCCAGTACCACAAAAAAAAAAAAAAAAAAAAAAATCGAATAACAGAACCATTTTAGAACTTCCTTTTCTGAAAAATGCTCGTTCTTGCAAAAGTGAGGTACTGACATTAGTTTGGATTCCATACAGAATTTAAAGTAATCCTTTATATAAAATTATTGCTACATAAACTTCCTTACAAATAAGCATACATTAAAATTCCCACCCCCTAAGGTCTAAATTGTTTCCTTTTTACCTCCCTCTGCCCAAGGCCTTGAGGAATGTGATTGTTTTACATACCATCAGGAGACAGGTGGGCATGACTGGCAAAGGCTTTTTCTATTTCTAGAAAAGCCAAGGTCAACACAGTTTCCAAGTTCTTCTCCTTAGGAAGCAAATCCCTTTGTGGAGAAGAGAGAGAAGCCCAAACAGTCATTTCACAATAGGTTTTTTACAGTCACCTAGCAGAGTCCTTCCACACAACGGATCTCAGACTCTCCCTTCAGATGCTTAAGATCTGCTGCTTAAGGAATGTTCAGTGATCATCAACAGTACTATGTATCTGAGCTAAAAAAGACTTTTTGTATTTAGTTGGTTTAGGGGATTGAACCCAGAGCTTCACACATGTAATAACGTTTTTTGTTTTTGTTTTTGACGCTTTTCTGGGGGTGTGTGAGGAGAGAGACTGGGGATTAAACCCAGAGGCATTCTACCTCTGAGCTACATTGCCAGCCCTATTTTATTTTTTATTTTGAAACAGGGTCTCACTAAGTTGCTAAGAGTCTCACTAAGTTGCTGAGGCTGGTTGAACCTGCGATCCTCCTGTCTCAGCCTCCCAAGTACTGGGATTAAAGATGTGTGCCACCATGCCTAGTGTGATAAGCTTTTTTTTTTTTTTTTTTTTTTTTTTTTGCGGTACTGGGGATTGAACTCAGGGGCCTTCTACCTCCAAGCTATGCCCCCAGCCCTATTTTTTATTCTTTATTTTGAAACCAAGTCTCACTAAGTTGCGGAGGGCCTCACTAGGTAGCTGAGGCTGGCCGCGAACCCGGATCCTCCTGTCTCAGCCTCCCAAGTACTGGGATTAAAGATGTGTGCCACCATGCCTAGTGTGATAAGCTTTTAAGGACATGAAAACCCAAAGTATGGCTGCAGATGTAG
The DNA here is from genome assembly GCA_004027655.1 of Graphiurus murinus. Classification (NCBI taxonomy): domain Eukaryota; kingdom Metazoa; phylum Chordata; class Mammalia; order Rodentia; family Gliridae; genus Graphiurus; species Graphiurus murinus. The sequence goes on along the minus strand of PVLC010026090.1, from coordinate 3,596 downwards.
TTCGGTCACAGAGAACACACCTAGCATGCAAGAGGCCTGGGTTTGGTCCCTAGCATCAAAATAAATAAATGTAAAAGTCCAAGTCGCCATTCTTAAATAATTAATCCTCAACACGTAAAATCCTGGGAGATCAAGAATTCCTCCATGAGCCTGGCATGGTGGCACGGTGGCACACCTGCAGTCCCAGGGCTCAGGAGACTGAAATGGGAGGATCCTTTGGGTACAGTAGTTGGAGACCAGCCTGGACAACAAGGTCCCTATCCTCCCCGAAAAAGAACCTCCTAGTAATTTAAACTGCTGAATTCTTCTATGGAATGAAGTAAGTTATGCATAAATCAACTGAACTACACACAGGAAGACAAGAAATAGTGCCTGGCCATAACTTGGCCACATTTCCCCTTTCAATTCTAGCAGCAGAGTGGTGCTCAAAAGTACAAAAGTTGGGTAAAATAATTATTTAAAGGGCTCTAAAACACCCACATTAAATGCATTTTCCCCACATTAAGGTCAATTACCCAAAGCTATTTTCAGCCAATTATTCAAAGTTATTCATATCACTTAGAAGTAATTAGCACTTATTGAAGCATTTACTATCAGCCATGCGCAGACAGGATTCAATGCTTCTTCTCATAGGGCACCTCATGGAACTTAGGCTAATTCACTCAAAATGATCATAAATCAAGTGCTGTGGAGTCAGGGCAATGCTTTCCCATGGGAGTTGTTAAAACACCCATTTCCAGCCGCACGTGGTGGCACATGCTTGTAATCCCAGCATTTGGGAGGCTGAGACCGGAGGATCCAGGTTCCAGGCCAGCCTCAGCTACCTAGTGAGGCACTCCACAACTTAGTGAGACCCTGTTTCAAAATACAGAGTAAAAAATAGGGCTGGGGGTAGAGCTCAGAGGTATAATGCCCCTGAGTTCAATCCCCAGTACCACAAGAAAAAAAAAAAAAAAAGCCCACCTATTTCCAAATAATCATCGATAGCAAATGACATATTTAAATTACTTTTCATTCATGAAGTGGCCATGTAAAACCACTTAAGAGCCTCAGTTTACATTGGACATCTCAGGGAAACTGCATTGGACATAGGGAAACTGCAAAATCAATAAGTCAAGTCAAGCTGGCTATAGTTGGTGCACACCTGTAATCCCAGTACTTGGGAGGCTGAGATAAGAGGACCACAGGTTCGAAGTCAGCCTCAGCATTTTAGTGAGACTCTCAACATCCTAGCAAAACCTTGTTTCAAAAACAAAATAGGCATGGAGGTGCAGTTCAGAAGGAAAATGCTCGTGTATTCAACCCCCAGTTACACACACACACACACACACACACACACACACACACACACAGTGAAAGTGACTGTACATACACAATGCATTTCTCCATATGGGTGTGGCAGAAGTCAGCAGCTGCTGGTCCTCCATGTCCATCATACACTGCAAAGTACTGGACCTCCTCTGTTAGCTGAGCAAAGTCAAACCGATCTTCGTTCTCTTTCCGTTTGCCAATATGGGAGGCGCAGCCCACCCTTTCCAAGCTGATCTTGGGAATGGGCTTGCCATACTTAATGCTGGGTGGCAACAGAATTGGCTCATCGATGCGGTTATCCCAGATTCCAAAGTTGTCCCAGGTGGCAGGCTGCCCACTACCATCAGGGTCAAACCGAGAATACCGGGGCTCTGAGGTGGAGCTGTGACAGGAGGGTGTCACCCGCCTGTCATCCTGCAGCAGGCGGGAGCTTAGCAGTACTCTCCTTCTCACCTGGGTCCCACCACTTCTAACCAGGGTCATTAAGGCAGCAGTTGACATAACTCAACTCCAAAGGCCACAGTAACAGGGAAAGGTCACTGGACAGGAAAGAAATGTCTTCGAGAAAAATAATGCCACTGGGGAAAGAGAGAAAGACTTCGTCAATAACATTGAATATAATTGGTATAAAGCCAGACATTATCAAACACAAAGGCCACAAAAGTTCTGCCAGAAAATATGTCATATTTATAGTATATATTGGGTAAGTATCCAACTGTCTACTGCTAAGAATAGTGAATCAGTTTATCTCACTTACAGTGTTTAATTTCTATAAAAACTGGACAGTGGGCACATACACAGAACCTGTGCCCTCAAACTTCAACCTGCCTTTGCTCCTGGATCTTATTAAAATGCAGCTTTTGTTTCAGTAGGTAGGGGGTGAGCCCTGAGATTCCGAATTTCTAATCAGCTCCCTGGTGATAGGGAAACTGGCAGGCCACTTTGAGTAGCAAGAATATACAATGCAGGTGTAAATAAATAAATATTCCTTCCTTCATTAACTTAGTGGCTGTAAAGAAAAGATAAGGGTAAAATATTAACAATAGCAACAGAGTCTCTTAAGAGAGAGAAATAAACTGGGTGCAGTGGCACAGCCTATAATCCTGGTACTTGAGGCGACAGGAGGATCAAAAGTTCAAGGTCAGCCTTAGCAATTTAGCAAGAGCCTGTTTCAAAATAAAAAATAAAAAGGCTGGGGTGTAGTTCAGAGGTAGAATGCCCCTGGGTTCAATTCCTAGCAGAAAAAAAAAAAAAAAAATCAAGAGAGAGGAATAAGAGGAAACAAATCACTATTTATTATAATTCTGTACCCAAAGAGTAGACAAGTTTTAGCAAAGATACAACCTAGAATCTAAGTTTTAATTTTTCACAACTACCAGACTTTGCACACTATATTACCAGGCTTAGTGTAAATTAGTTAATGCAAATGCCCCTCCCTAGGCTCAATGATAAGCCAGTTCTGACACTGTTCTTTGTGGTAGATACTCATGAAGAAAGTGTGTGGGTGTGTGACCTCAGGAACTGGGTAGCACTGCATTCATGACAAGCAGCCCTGATTTATGAGCACAGGATTTATGCATTTACAGTAATGGCTGCAGCTCCCCTTTCCCCCAGGCCTATCAGCCCACCCACACCTGGGACTTCACTTCCTTACAGCTATTACTCTGCACTCTATTTAAAATAAATTCAATCCTAAAGCCTCTCTTGGCATTATAGGGGGTTATTAGGAGGAATTCCAACATCCCTGCAGGAAGGGCTGGGTTTCTGGTAGTTTTTCATACAAATAAAGTACTAAGTAGAAATTCATCTCCATAACACATTATTCTGTTACTTTATTTTATTCCTTTTTTTTTTTTCTTCTTATTTTTTCTTTGCAGTGCTGGGGATAAATTCCTGGGTTACAAGCATGACAGGCAAGCACTCTACCACTGAGCTACAACTCCAGCCTGTCCTATTACTTAATGAATTAAAAATTAACTTGAAAGAATAGCAAAATGTTAAGATTTCATAACGTTGGTGGAGGGTAGGTGGGTAGGGTATTACAACTGAATGTTTAAATTAATTCACAATATAAAAAATGAGCTTGATAGCCGGGCGTGGTGGCGCACGCTTGTAATCCCAGCATTCGGGAGGCTGAGACCGGAGGATCCGGGTTCGCGGCCAGCCTCAGCTACCTAGTGAGGCACTCCGCAACTTAGTGAGACTCGGTTTCAAAATAAAGAATAAAAAATAGGGCTGGGGGTGTAGCTCGGAGGTAGAATGCCCCTGAGTTCAATCCCTAGTGC
>PVLC010026089.1:0-24165 GCA_004027655.1 Graphiurus murinus | reverse complement strand
TCAGTGGTGGAGCTGGGACTTATCTGGAGCCCATACCTGTCATGTTTCAGTGACTGTGGGCCTCTTCACACTGGTCTGGTACACCCGTCTTTCTTCAGAGTCACTTCCCCCTGGATCTCTGTCTTCTCTTTTGGCAAACACAGGGCTGCTTTTCACTAGGTAGTCTCTATGTCTGGCTCTAGATTCCTGTGTCAGAAGAGGAGGGAGCCCTGTGCCTGAGACTCTGAGTTTGGAGGAAACAGGGCAGGCCTCCTCCTGGTGGGCATTTCCTCCGAGCATTGAGCACTCTGCATGTGCCTTCTACAGGCTGCTCACCTTCTCTTTTTTTATCTACACTTCATTCCTTCTCCCCCCAGAAGGTGATTGCCCTGACAGCAGGGATTCTCTTTCGTTTATCCCTACACAAAAGCATGCTTAATAGTACCATTGTTTCACTGAAATGTGCAGAAAGAAATCTAGAAGGTACCTATCTTTAGGGCAGACTTATTTATTTTTATTTTTTGGGTACTGCGGGTGGAACCGAGGGGCATTCCATCTCCGAACTACACACCCAGCCCTTCTTATTTATTTATTTTTTTTATCTTGAAACAGGGTCTCGATAAGTTGCTGAGGCTGTCCTCAAACCTGCCATACTCCTGTCTCATCCTCCCAAGTACTGGGATTACAGGTGTGTGCCACCATGCCTGTCTAGGACAGACCTATTTATAAGAAGATCTTTGCTGGAATGTTCCTGAGAAAGACAGCCTTGTCTATATCTGCATATGCAAATGACTTGTCAGTGGACAGCTCCATGCATTATACATGGTAGACACTTAATGTCTGTTGAATGAATGAGTCTATGTATGCAAATGATATGCAAATCTACTCTATTTTAATTTGACCCTTGGGAACATCTTCGCAGACTCTCTTGGGCCTAGATTGTTTTTAATTTTTTTAACTTAAAAGTTTTAAAACACAACCAGTGTTTTTCTTTGCCCAGAAGCTGGGCTGGGCCAGGTTAATCTGTCCCAACCCTGGTTCTTTGGGCTGTGAGATGATGACCTCGGCAAGTGGGGCCCTCTCTGGGCATCGGTTTCCTCAGATTTAAAAGGCTGAAGGAGGTGGGTTTTCTGCTGGTGTTGAGATACTGTGATTGCCCGTTCCTGAATCCTAGGGACAGCATTCTGGACAAGTCAGAACATTAGCCTTCCGCAGTCCTACCTAGAAAGAGAATCAAAGCCCTTGCCAACGACTAGAGAGAGAGTCTCCAGGCCCCCTGCCCATTTAAAGAAATGAGGTTTATTGGCACCTTTTTGCTCAGCCTGGGCATTGTGTTCAATCATTTCTTTCCAAACCAAAGGATTTTAAAATAAGAAGCTGGAGTTCTCTCTCTAAAATACAGCAAGTCAAGCGGCTGATTAATAGGGTGGGTTTGCATTCCTTTTTCCTCATGTGAAAATATTTATTTTAAAAAATGCTCCCATGAGAATATTAATAGCCAGGGAGTACGCTTCATGTCGGCCTCTGGGTCCTTGACATTGGGAATGTGGGAAAGAAAGAGAGAAAATGAAAACCCAGGTGGAGGTGGGCACAGTGCCCTCCCCTCACCCCTGGCCCAGAGGCAGGATTCCGCCCTCCTTTTGGGAAAGGCACTGATGTGAACACTCAGCTCCCAGGGCACATTGGGGTCCTCGTCCTTAACCAGAAACACATGTGCATCAAAGGCTCAGATCGAAAGTGACACATTCTAAAACAAAAGAGCAGCAGCAATGCTCTTATCCTCACTTGCTTAATCCGCAAACTCTATAATTCTCCCCAAAGTCCCTCAGGCTCAGCTCTCCCCCTACCCCCTCACATTCCTGCCTCCCAGCCCAGGCAGGAGGGGGGCTCCTGTTACTGAGACGCCATCCCCCTGTCAAAATACACCTTGGCGCACTCCGCCTGTGCCCTGGGAAGCCTTATCGCCTGGACTAAATAAATATGCACAATCCAAATAACAGTCTGAGATGCCAAAATACAAGAGCAGGGGACATCTGGAAGTGCGGTTCCCTCCATCTTTTTTTTTCCTTGCTCAAAGTCTTCAGGTGACTTAGGGGCCCTGCAGTTCAGTAGCTTTGGCTACAGGTAGAAAACTCACTACAATAGGGCTGACGGTAATTCCTTTGAAAAGGGTTTTTATTTTTGGCCCTAGATCCAAGTTAATAGTTGAACAGGGCCTCCTCTAAACCAGGGAAGCCAAAATTAGTTCTTTGGTGAAGCTGGCTAGACATTGCTGCAAAGGCAGACCAGATCTTCCCTTCCTCCCCTGATGCCAAAGGGGATCCTGAACTGGTGCAGGGAACTGCTGGGAGGTCCCTCCTGCAGTGAAGCCTATCAGGGAAGGGTGGCTTCACAATCTTTCAATATTTTTTTTTCCTGATAACTCCAGGCCAAAGTTCTCCTTGCTTCCCCTCTCTTAAACTATGTAACAGAGGTGATGAAATATCAGTTTCCTGTAACCCATGGGCATGAGGAACTGCTGCCCTGCACGCTGATGGAGGGTCAGTGGAGGAGGACCACTCCTGAGCAGCCTGAGACAGGAAGGCCACAGAAGGACTGTTCGGCAGAGCCTTGCTAGATCAGCATGCCCCAACGGAGCGATGTCCCGACAGTATGACATGCAGCACTTTCAGGGCCCACGGACATTTAATGTGGACCTTGTTTGGGACTTACACAACCTTCATCAAGTCAGCAGCATACTTCAAAGCCACTGGTGCGTCCCCAGGTGTGTTGGGAAATCAGAGCAGTTCTGCTGATCCTGGAGCTGGGTGCTGGGGGTATACAATACTGACAGGAGCAGCCACACAAGGTGCCCTCTGAGCCTTGGATTTCTCATCTGGGGTCAGAATGGGTGATCTATGAAGTCCTTACCTGCTCTGATGCTCTGGGGATTCATGACTTTGGCAGACAGGGAACCATGCACTTAATCTTTTCCCAGTCTTATTTCTTAAAGTGTGCTAATGGACTTCATGCAGCTGAGTCACCTGGGTGGTGGGGAGCTGAGTGGTGAAGAGGCAGGAGGAAGAGATGACCATGTGAGTTCCAACACTAACTCATTAAAAAGGATATAAGAGTTGCTGAGCATGATGCTGCTTGCCTGTAATCCAAATACTTGGAAGGCTGAGAAAGGAGAATCACAGGTTTGAAGCCAGCCTCAGCAACATAGCAAGACTATTAGCAACCTACCAAGATCCTGTTTCTAAACAAATAAAATAAAATAAAAAGAAAAGGGCTGGGGGTACAACTTGGAGGTACACTGCTCCTGAGTTCATTCACCAATACCACCCCAAAAAAGTATAATATTTCTACCTTTATCGTGGGGGGTAGGGAGGACCCTTACTCTTGGAGTCCTGAGCTGTCATATGAGATCTGACCATCTTGGGGCCACCAGATTGTGAGGAAGCACAAGACTCATGGAGAAGTCCTGTCTAAGGCACTTTCTGTTCAAAAGCGACCCTGACTTCCAGTTCCCAGGTGCCAGATGTGAAGAAACTTCTAGATGATTCCAGGCCTTCATCATTCTAGTCACCCCAAACCATTCCTGTCCTCCCAGCACAGGATGCAGATATTGCAGGACAGAGCCGAGCAGTCTTCGGGGCACCCTCTCTGAATCCCTGCCTCACATAGACTGAGCATGACAAAATGACTGTTTTTATGCCCACAAATTTTGGGGTGGTTGGTTATCTACATAAACAGAACAGTGTGCCAACTCCAGGCACATATGAAGGCATTCAGAGGAGAAGGTGGACCTGTGTTTTGCAATGAACTTGAGACTTGGTTACAAACCTGGAGAGGCCCTTGCTGGCCAGGCATCCACACATGCAGTAGGATGGGGGATCAGAGGGCTTAGGGAATGGTGGGGGCTCAGAGCGTTCCTCCCTGCTCCCCACAAATGCCTGCTTTTGAGTCTCCTGGGCCTCACACGTGGGCCTGGGTCTGCCTCCTGTGTATTGAGGGGAACGGGACTGTTTAGTCTACTGGGCACATTCCTAGATTTTTAAAATAAATAGCAGATTATGAGCAACTCAGTCCAGTGCTGCCATTTGGCCAGGCCAGAGACTTCTGAGGTGTCCCCTGGGAAGGAGCAGCTGGAATGGCAGGTTGGAGGCCATTGCTGGAAAGTGGGAAGGCTGTCCCAGCCATCATTTCTGAGGTCGCTGGAAAATCTTCATACAATACTGCTAATGATAATAATCAGCACCGCTTACTGAAAGCACTGATTTTGCATCAGACACGGCATAGGGTAATTCATGAATCTTCTCTCAATCCTCACGACAGTTACTTGGTTAGGCCCATTGTACAGATGGAGTCTCTGAGGTTTAGAGAAGGGAAATGACTTTCTCAAAGCCATATACTTGGCAAGTGGCTAAGGAAAGGAGATTGGTCTCACTTGCACGTGCCAGCTCTCAACGACTATGCTCTTCTGCTTCTCCTGGCCTCAAAATAGAGAGCAGAGTCCCACGTCCCCCGCCCACTGCCACCACGCACACCCATCTCCAGCCCTTCTGCTATTCCCAAGGCCCTTTCCAGCCCACACAGAGCCATTCTCCACTGTGACTCCCTTTTTCCATTTCACCCTTCGCTGGATCATTTTATGCCTCTATTCCCTCTGCTAATTCAAACTAATTAAAGTATAAAATAGAATAATTGCTTCCATCCCATACTCTTTTCCCATCCACCCGGAGGAGTATGGAGTTGGATTCCCTTTCTGGGAGTGGCCAGCCTGACAAGTTGGGTGGAAACTGGGGCTATCCAGTTTCTTTTCATCTTATTGCTTTTTTTTTTTTTTTTTTTGCTTGGCTCCTAGCCTGATTTCCCCAGACTTGCTGTTTGACTTCCATGAGACACCAAGGTATGGGAGCAACTTGTATTCATGCTCATGACATCTGTTGATTCGCTGTTCATGAAGCTAGGGCCAGCTTTCTAGGGAAGCGTCAGGCATTCTCTCAGTGGAACACCTGGGCAATTAACAGCAGGATTGGGGAATCAGTTCCCAAATTTCCTCCTGGGACTGGCCAGCCACAGATCTATTAACAGTACATTAACATTGACTTGTTAGGCAGTGGCACTAATGACCCAACACTTCTTACTAGTCCTATTCCTTAATTACATTTAGTTAATCGAGAAAGAAAAAGGGAGAGAGAGAGAGAGAGAGAGAGAGAGAGAGAGAGAGAGAGAGAGAGAGAAAGAGAATGAGAATGAGTGCTATCTTGGTATTGGCTTGGATTGTTCTAGCTTTGTGGGGAGATGAAAACCCTGTAGGCAGGTTGTGAGACAAAGGACTTGGCCTATCCACTGTCACATGGCTCCAAGGATATGATAGTTGCCAGGTTTTAGAGGAAGGGCGAGAAACAGAAAGAGAAATGTTGGGGATAGAGTAGAGGAAGGAGTGAGATTCGGTTACCCAGAGATTTGTTATAAAGTTATGGGAAGCCCATTCCCATGATATCTTATAAGGTCTTAGTACTTTCAGAGAACCCCCAAGTCTTAAACTGCACCTGTTATGGTTTTGATATGGTTGGAGTGTGTACCCCCAGGGTTCATATGTTGGGAGGTGTTGTGGAACCTTTAAGAGGTGGTGCCTAGTGGGTGTAACTTGATCATTGAGGGCGCTATCTTCAGAAGGAACTGATGTAGTTCTCCTGGGATCCTGGTTATTTCTTGCAAGAGAGCCAGAATAAAACAGCAAGCCTAGGCCCTCCCTAGCCTCTCTGGCTTCCTGTTTCACCATATGAGCTCCTCCTTTCATGCACAGTCCTCTTAGGATGCCACTTGCCATGATATGATGCAGCCAGGGACACCTCTGCAATAGTCTAGGCCATACTGTTTCAACATTCAGCCTCCAAAACTGTAGCCAAGTAAACCTCTTTGTAAGTTACTCGGCCTCAGATATTTTGTTATAGTAACAGAAAACAGACTAATACATAGGAATCGACTTGTTCATAACCAAACCAGCATTCCTACTCTCTCCATAGTATTCATCATTCAGGAAAGAAGCTCATATAAGCACATATGATTTCATAAATCCCTCCTTCAAAAAGTTATTTCATTCTAACTTCAAGCCTACCAATGGTGATTTTTGTGTCATCTTTTGTGGAGAGAGAAGAGCCCCAATCCTAGGACGTTCAATGAGTTTCCTTAAGATCTTTAAGAGATGTCAGATTTAGGTTTTTCATTTCTATCTTTAAAGGTGGGGAATCCAAGTCCCTGAGAAGTTAAAGCCCAGGTTATCCAGAGCTAGAGGATGGTTAGGACCAGAACATCGGACCTCCAGACTCAGGCTGAAGCCTGCTGTTGGGTCATACACCACTTACCTTCTTCCTTCCTAACTACTATTCATAGTCTCCACACTCCAGAGTAATGGAATCATAAAGTGCAAGAGATGGGAGAGACCATACAGAATCTTCATGACAAGTATTTATGTAGCAATCGAGGTGGAGTAAAAAGAAATTCTTCATTTATTGTCTCAGCTGAGTCTTACACCGATCTTCTATGAGATACACTGAGGTTAAGTGACACATCCAAGGCCACTCAGCTATGGGATCGTGAGATGGGCCCGGAATCAGAGCTTTGGACTTCAGAGACAATCCTATTACCTGGTGTAACTCCTCTAATTTATAAAGGAGGAAGCAGAAGCTGTGGGCGTCATGATGCTGGTTATCCCAAAAGCTGCCTTAGGACCCAGGTCATCTAACTTCATTTTTACTGATTATTTTCCTGTCACATATTAAACCGCCTCTTTTAAGAGGTCCCAGCTGTCGGTGAATACTCTGTGCTCAGGTGGCCTTTGACGGATGGGCCTCCTGAGCTGCTCTTGGCCTCCGTTCCTGGACTCAGCCCCTGGTGAAATCACCGGGCTACCTATTGCTACATGATTTATAGTTCTCCATGTAACAGGCTTCAGAGGTCTACCACAAATCCCCCTTAGGCTTGGCTTTCTGATCACAGCTCCACTTAACACAGGAAGCTCCCCTCCTAATATCTCACTTAACGAGAGAGAGCCCCCTGGCATTAAACCCAAATCCTTCTTATTTCTGCTCATTGTGACTGGCTACTACTCAATAACCCTGTTTGGTGCAGATTTTAGGGCACCTGAAGCAGAAGGAGAGGATGGTTATAAATAAGCTACATGGACACTTGGTTTGGCCAGGGCTCGTGTTCTCAGAGGTGATGTCAGACATAGACTCAAGAGGTCACTTTACATCCCAAAGCCTACTTGGGAGCCTTTGCCCTGACCTACTCTTTCTTCTTTGGCCACATTTTTGTTTTGTTTTGGTGCTGGGGATTGAACCCAGGGACATTCTATCTCTGAGCTGTACTCCCATCAGCCCTAAATTGCTGAGGCTGGCTTCAAATCTGTAATCTTCCTGTCTTAGCCTCCCAAGTACTGAGATTACAGGCATGTTCCACCACACCTGGCTCTTTGGCCACATTTTGAACACATTTTCAAAAAGCATCTCACTTGAGAAAAAGATATATAGCCAAAATATATACCTGGGCACCTTCTCAGTGCTACTAGGATCTTGTCAGTCACTAGTATTTGCTGTTTCTGCTTTTTTATGTTTTTAGACTCAGAAAATCCAGGAGAGAGCTCTTACTCAGAGCTACCTGCCTGGTTCTCAGCCATACATTGTGCCTCTTGAAAATATCATGCAAAATATGTGTTTATTTCATCTTTCTGACCACCATTTTTCCACCTATATAGTATGCCATCTTCATTCATCCTTCCATCTATAAATGTCCCCGCAGCAGTGTCTGGGATGGTGTTCAAGAATGTTAACATGATGTTACATTTTGCCCTACTGGGATTTGGTGAACTACATATTTTCTATATGTAGTTCTTGAATTTGTAGGGTAAATGCTATTTTTATTTTAAATGTAACTTTTTGTCTTAAAATGAAAAAGAAGAGGAAGAAAATAGAATTCAATCTGATGTCATAGATATCTGGGTACATGCCTCATTCCATCTTTAGGTTGGAATCAACATAAAGATAGAGACCAAACTCCATTCCTTCTGGTGCTTTCCCACTACTTTGTTCCCAAAAGACAGATGCCCAGGAAGTTTCTTTTAGGCCTATTGACTGTCTTATACGGATGATAGGCTAGTATTTATTTCCAAGACTATTTTATCTGTTCTAGGTGAGGTAAGCCTCCTCCAGCTCCACCAAGTTCCCATCTGGACCTGTTTATGCCTCAATTGCAGGGGCCACATGAAAGAAGGTGAAAAAGACAGGTGGGTTCAAGAGGCTCCGGATGTAATTTGCATGCAATTAGCATATGATTTGTGTCATCTATTCTCAAGAAGTAATTTTCAAGTTAGAACTGCCTCACTGAATCTCTTAATGCTGTCATGTGCCCACTTTCCTCTCCCTTATTCCTGCTCATCCCTTATCCCCTGATTCCGATTCCTGATTTCCAGAAAGAAAGAAGGCAAAGAGAACTCTGGGAAGGGTGAAGTTGATCAAGGACACCGGCATTCTTGCAGAATATTCAGGATGACATAAGAGCTGGGAGGCACCTTGTGGAAGCCGCTGGTCCTCCAGCCGCAGCGTCCTTCTCTAGCCTTAGTCAGTGTCTTTAGCTGCTGAGACAGACTCACAATCCTTTTTATCTTTCTTTGGCCTTTATCTGAATTATCCTCTTCAGCTTAAGACCATGGCTGCTGCTGAACAAATGTTAACCCACTGACCAACTGAATGGAAGGAGTTGGTTTTTGCTAAGGTCTTTACTTAGTTTTCTGGATCTCCAGTGATTTGGTGGATCTCCTCTTCCCTGCTTCTTCCCCTTCTGCTCCCTTTCCATGGGCCTTCTCTCTGCTCACACACATTCAGAAAAAATGCAACCGGGAGGAATGATGCTCCATTCCTCCATCCTAGAGGGTAGGGAACTTCTTTGCTGCTACCCAGTAGAGGGTAGACATCAGTTTTACAGGGCTTCCCATCTCTGCAGGCATAGTTTCAGCTTCCCAGAGCTGACCAGCTTCTACCCTGCACCATTCTAAGACACATGCCAAGATTTTATCTCCTTCTGGGGCCCTATCTTGGGTCTGTCTCTCCCAGGAGCAGGCCCAGCTCGGAGGCCCGGATTATTTACACCTCTTTGGCTCCCTTGAGCAGCAGACTCTGTGGGCCCGAGAGCAGTAAATCTACCTCCTAATCACACCAAGCTGCTCCATGCAGTCTGGCCCGTTCTTGCGGGGCTGTTCATCACTTGCTGAGACAGGGGCTGTGGCCTAGAGAGAAGCCTCCGGGAAGTGGCTGGCCCCTGGTTGCTTCCCTCTGGCTCCCTGCAAAAAACCTGCAGGGAGCTACTTCTCTCAGGACCCCCTGTGCAGCAAGCCCAGAGGTCTCTCTCATGGATGGAACAGTTTTTGAACAGAGGTGACAGATTATCAGTGGTTGCCTGGGGTTTGGAAAGGAGAGATGAATGTCAGCGCTTACCTGTCTCTCGGACATGACATACAGGTAGAGCTGATCAATGGAGAAGGCCATGTCCCGGAGGATGGGGCTGCCATCTTTGAGCACAGAGACCATCTCATACTGAACCCCACCATGGGGGGGACCATCAGCTCGAATCTGCAAGAGAAATAAAGGTGTCCTCAGCATCTACACTCAGCCTTCCCTGTGGGCTGCCTGCTTCCACCTAGAGGAGATGGCTTACAGGAGACAGTTGCTACTGCCTCCCAATCAGTACTCTGTAGATAGAAGTGCCACTTACTTCACACATTACAGTTTTTGTAGAGAGAATTCTTTTCCCCAAGCCATCTGAGTGTGCCGGGGTCTGGGATTTCTGATGGTGCATTTATTTGTGTGTGCACATATGCCCTTAGGAATGATTTGACTGTCCCTATGTGGTTATTCTTGTGTGGATCTACAGATCATTACAGCACTGTGTGATGCATGTGTATGCAAGCAAGTGTGTGCTTATGCACGCTTATTTGTGGTTGGAGCAGGAAAGTCAACATTAATACACAGTATCCTTGCCTCAGGCAGATATGGAGGAGTGGGGGGCAATTAAACAAATCATCAAAAGGCTGGTCAGCAAGAGATTCAAGATTTTTGGACCTCAGGAAGTCTTTGTGCCCGAAGACACAGCCTCTGATTGTCTGCAAGCCCACCCGGTGGGATGTGGTGAGCCAGGAATCCTGGCTTTCTCTCCAAGACCATCCCAGGACAGTAAGTGAGGAAGGACTCTGATGTCATTTAGTCCAGGGCTCCTTGGTCCTGGCTGCACATTCAAATCATCTAGAGAGTTTTAAAAAATATGAATGCCAGGGCCAGACCCATTAATCATAACCTCTGTGGGTGGGGCCTAGGCAGGGTTTAAAAGTTCCCCAGGTGAATTTAACGAGCAGCCAGGGTGGAGAGGCAGTGATGAAATCCAGTGTTCTCAAGCTAGCATGCCCTCGGAATTGCCTGGAGGGCTTGGTAAAATGTGCAGCTGAGCCCACCCCTAGAATCTCTGATTCAGTGGGGATGAGGCCTAGCATTGTACATTTCTGTCTTTTTTTTTTGTACTGGAGATTGAACCTAGGAACATTCTCTCTGTGAGCTACACCCCCAATCCTTTTTATTTTTATTTATTTATTTATTTATTGCGGTACTGGGGATTGAACTCAGGGGCATTCTACCTCCGAGTCACACCCCTAGCCCTATTTTTTTTTTTTATTCTTTATTTTGAAATAGGTTATCACTAAGCCATGGAGGGCCTCACCAAGTAGCTGAGGCTGGTCTCGAACCTGGATCCTCTGGTCTCAGCCTCCCAAAGTACTGGGATTACAAGCGTGTACCACCACGTCTCACTCCCTTTTTATTTTTTGTTTTTGAAACAGAGACTTACTAGGTTGCTGAAAGTCTTGCCACATTGCTGAGGTTGTCCTTGAACCTATGAGCCTCCTGTCTCAGCCTCCCAAGTACTAGGATTACACGAGTGTGGGACTATGCCAGGAGTTGTACACTTTTAACAAATTCCCCGGTGATGCTGATGTCATTGATGCAGAGGTCTGAGAAGTATAATCTAGGCTGACTCCTGTACATAATACTGAAACTCTGAGAAGTCCCTAAGTTCATACAAAAAGTTGGTGGCAAGGAATCCTTGGCTTGGATGTGCTCCATCCCCAGTTTCTTTTCCCAGAATAGCAGCTGACCACTGACTCATGTTCTCTGCCCCAGCTCATTTTATTTGACCTCTGTCCACTCACACACCCTATAGATCAAGCCCTACTTCTTCCAGGAAGCCTTCCCTGCTTCTCTAATGGCTAATGAATCACACAACACTGATGCCTTTTTTCTACCAGGCATTTTGTCCTAGGATTACAATCGATTGATTTATTCCTTGTATATGTCCTAGCTAACATTATTGACCCTCTATTTGAATTGTTCTCTAATTGCTTCCTATATGGGTAGGTCTTGTCAACATTTTGAAGGTGGGAATGTGTTTTCTATTTTTCCTATAACCCTCTGCGGACCTGCGTGGGGCTGGGGACGTAGCTGGTGATGGATAAAAGGAAGTGCTTGAGAGATGCCTGTTGCAAGGCACACGGCTGAACCAACTGATAGAGTATCCTGGACTCTTTAGTGCTAAATCAGAGTTAGGTCAAAAGACATTTTCTCTAGGAGCTTTGAAGAATATACCTTCTCCTCCCTTACACCCTTTAGTATTCTCTATTATTCTAGCCATCTCCTCCCTCTGCCCACTTCTCCCCACTACACTGACAGCTCCTAAGGGCAAGGGTCAGAACATTCATCTCATGGGCCAAGCTTGGTGCTGATGCCACAGTAAGCAGGTTAGGATGGATGGATAGAGGCATTTTCAACTCCTACTGGTGGGGCGGAGAGGGTCAACAGTATTATTGATGGCAGAGTTGGGGGGATGGGACCACTGCTTCCATTTCTATTTCTCTACCCTGCTGAGAACTGGCATGCTTGAGGGGCCTGAGACAGGGCATGGTCTGCATCTGTTGGGTGGGGCTGGATTGGGATGAGAGGGAAGCCAACCATGAGCCCATGGTAGGGTGGGCAGCCCCAGCCCTGGAGTTCAGAGATGGCACATTCCTGCCTGAGGCCCTTGTGCGGCCTAGATCCAAGGGATGGGGTTAGTGGATCAGGGCCTAGAATCAGAGGCACCGTGCTCTCCTCCTCACCTGCTCTGGTGGGTGATGTGGGCTTGAAGTTAAGGAAGTAACCTCAATGGAACCAAATGTGCTCTTCCCTCAGCCAATTCCAACTCCCAGCACCTCCCCTGGCGGGTTGGACTCTTCTTTCCCCTAAGCTCCACCCTTGCCCTTGTCCTGCCTCACTGGTGGGCTTTCTGCATTCAGAGCTGTTGCCTGGGCAACCATCGCTAAAGCTTCTCCTTCCCGGGGTGGAGGCAGGGGGACACTTAACTTCATGGTCACAGGGTGGAGGGAGACTCAAGAGTCAGCCATGATGTTCTGGGGTTGGGACACCTACCCTCTACCCTGGAGCATTTATGATTATGAAATTCAAATGGAAGGAAGAACAGGGTCTCCCTCTGGGAAAATGTCCCATAATTCAAACAGCTGCCCTTAATATTCAGCATTCTCTCCCTCAGATGGACAGGGCCAAATTTCCATAAGGTAGAAATGTAATAGCTGTTAGTCACGAAAGTCCTTGGCTTGTTGAAGGATTGGGAGGGGGAGATGTGATGGTCCTGACTGCTGCTTGGCGTGGCCTCAGTCTGTCTCCACCACATGGGGGGCTCAGGCTTGGCTTTTTGCCTGGGTACCCTACCTCTGAAGAGGAAATGTCTCCGTGTCTCTCCAGCTGCTAGTCTTCAGAGAGATTAAAGTCTCCATAAGGCAATGGCTCAGTTTAGGAGCTGCAGAACCAGCCTCTCCCTCAGGCCTGGCCCAGGACTTCCTGCCTTAGGAGTCTGGGGACATCCTGCCAGTTGGAACTTTCCATGAGCCCCAGCACTGGCCTGAAT
Source organism: Graphiurus murinus (assembly GCA_004027655.1). Taxonomy (NCBI): domain Eukaryota; kingdom Metazoa; phylum Chordata; class Mammalia; order Rodentia; family Gliridae; genus Graphiurus; species Graphiurus murinus. The sequence goes on along the minus strand of PVLC010026089.1, from coordinate 11,199 downwards.
CCCCAGAAAACTCTGGACACAAAGTCAGAAGGAAAAATGAATGCCACAGGCCCAGCTCTCCCTCCATGGGACTAGACGGTACCTGTGGCCAGACTAGAGCTGGTGCCAAACCAGAGACAACTTAATCATCATACATTCTGCTGCATTCAGTTAGGAGCAGTTTCAACCACTAACTTTTTACTGAATCAGAGACATAATCAGAAGCTTTTAAAATTCCCTCTCCACAACCCTCATCTTTGAATAAACCAGTAGAAGCCAGAGTCAAATCTATATAATTTTCAAACACTAGAGCTAAAACCAAACCAGAATAGAAGATGCTATTGGTACCAACACTGAACTAAGCTATATTATTCCATTCAGTATGTAGCCTTGCAGAGAAGAGCAGTATGGGCCAAGAAGTCTGTGCCTCCCCGGGTATCCCTTTACTACAGGCTACCTGCCACAAGCTCAGGCAACCCTTCAAGACACCCACAGGAGGTCAGAGAAAATGGAGCACGGTGGCCTAGAGGCCAAAAGTCAAGGTGAATAAGGTAGGGCAGAGGCTGATGCAGAAGGTGGACAGTCAACCAGGCAGTGATGTCTCTTTTCTCCCTGGACACCTTCTGCTCCCTCATGGATATGGCCGCACACGGATATGGGCATGGCGTAGGTAGATCTGGGACTCAGGCAGCATCCTGGGATCTCCCCTCTGACTCTGCTGTTTCCTGGGTTTGGCCCACTTTTAGGTGGGTTGCCTCTGTGAATAACAGGAAGAATCAATCTGCACAGTGCCTGTCACAGAAGAACCACAGACTGGTCACTGCCCAATCTCAGGGGTTTTGGAGCTCATCCTCCAAGCTCTTCCATTGGAGGCACTGGTCAGGGCCGGAAGGAACTGTGGCTCAGACCAGCTCCAGCCAGTGCCACCCCGAGAAAGCAGGTGGCTGATGGAGAGAAGCCCCCAGGAGTGACTGGGAATTTCTGAGTTTTACAGCTGTCCCCCATCTAGCCAGGCAGAGGATGGCTAGTGGTGAGGGACTTTTCAGGAGTCCCAAAACATAAGTGGAATTTTTTGTGTGTGTGGCATGGAAGATTGAATCCAGGGACATTCTACCTCCGAGCTACATCCCCAGCCCTATTTTTTTCCTTTATTTTGAAACAAGGTCTCACTAAGTTGCAGAGAGCCTCACTAAGTAGCTGAGGCTGGTAGCGAACCTGGATCCTCTTGTCTCAGCCTCCCAAGTACTGGGATTACAAGTGTGTGTCACCATACCTGGCTGTAAGTGGGATTTTAAAAGTCAACTAATTGAGTCTATTCTGTGGTGCCCTGCAAAGTGACAGCTCTCTTCAGCATTTAAGCCTGTGTCCTCAGGGCCAGCTTTCAATGACCACAAGGGCACCAATAAATGGAAACGGGCCACAAATTCAGTTTGAGAGAATGGCATTAGCAGACCAAGCTGCACAGGTCTCAAATCCAGCCAACTGACGGAGGCCCCTGGAGATGGTTTAGAAGAGGGGTGACATGGACAGGTGGAGCTGGTCACTTGAGCATGCTTTTCTAGCTGGGCTCCTCCTATCCTGGGAGGATTTGACCTCAGTGGATAGGCAGAAGCTACTGGACCATTTTGCTTGGACAAGGCTCAGAAGGTAAGTAGCACAAGCATAGTCGACTACAGATGAGAGTGACAGTCTTTACTGAGACTTACAAAAGAAACTCATGCCTAAATTGTTGCACAAGGAGATTTGCATGAGTTCAAGTAAGAATTCTGCAACAAAGAGATTTGACTGGGAATGGGCAATGACCACAGGAGACTGTAATCTCCTCAGAAAGGTATTTAGCACAGGAGAACCCCCCTTGCTTCATAGTTCAATGTGGCCCTGCCTGAGGGCAGTCAGAGACACGTGGTGAGTTTTCAAAGGGCTCTGCTCACCTAATGCATTTACTAATAGCTGCCACTTATATAGCTTTTACAATGTGCTGGGTACTGTTGAAAGTATACAGTAAAAACTAACTCATTGAGCCGGGCATGGTGGCGCATGCTTGTGATCCCAGCATTTGGGAGGCTGAGACCGGAGGATCTGGGTTCGTGGCCAGCCTCAGCTACCTAGTGAGGCACTCCGCAACTTAGTGAGACCCTGTTTCAAAATAAAGAACAAAAAATAGGGCTGGGGGTATAGCTCAGAGGTAGATAGAATGCCCCTGAATTCAATCCCTAGTACTGCAAAAAAAAAAAAAAAAAAAAAATTAACTCATTTAGTCCTTATAAATACCCCTGATGCAAATGCTATTATTATTCCCATTTTATAGATAAGAAATCGGAGGCCAGGAGAGTTAAGCAACGTCCCTGAGATCACACAGCTGAAGGGTGGCAGACCTGAGATTCACACACAGAGCACAAATTATCTGCCACTATGTGAGTCTCCAAAGACAGGGCAATAAGGGTAAGGGTAAGCATAGCTGTTTTTTTGTTTTGTTTTGTTTTTGTTTTCCAGGAGGAGGAGGTGATACTAAGGATTGAGTCCAGGGGCAATCTACCTTTGATATCTTTGAGCTATACTTCCAGCCTATTTTATTTTTTATTTTGAAACAAGGTCTTGCTAAGTTGCTGAGGGTATTGCTAAGTTACTGAGACTGATCTTGAACCTGTGATCCTCTTGTTTCAGCCTCCCACATACTTTATACATACATGATAGGTCCGGGTCACCCTGCCTGGCAAATATAGCTGTTTTTGAGCAGGGTAGATGGGTAGCCTGGAAATCCGAGTTCCTCTTTATCTTTTCTTCTTCCTTCAGATCCCTTACAGTTCAAGTAGGACAACCACCTATTTCCTGGAGATAGGGATCAATAAATTCAGAACCTAATTTGGTGTGTGTGGGGGGAAAGGGGGTTACATAGGCACTCAAACTCAGTTTAATAGGGCTGGCTTGTAGGCAGAAGCATGCGAGGGAAAGCCCAGAGAAATTTACAGTCCGGTTCTCCAGGTGGGAGGGGCCGTTGGGAAATGAAAATGAAATAGTAACCCTCTTAGTATCTTTCCTTTAAATCACAGCTATGTCTGCATAGAAATTAATGACAACCTCTTTACTTGAATATCCAATTCAAATCAGCATATCCAATTAACTTGCTTACCTGCAAGCCCCTCAAACTCTTTTTCCTGTACATCAATTTCTTCTCTAGTTAGCTCTAAATTATGGGGCCCTTCCTTGAGACTTGGCACTCTAATATAACTTTATTAGTAGCAGAAATAGTAGTAGTAATAGTAATCTTTCTTTGTTGGCAAGAGCTGCTGAAGAGGAGTAGAATTGGGGATCTTCTTGGGTCTCTCAGAAGGAAAGAGGTTGTTTTGACAGGCTCCACAACTCAGAGGGAGGCCCTGGATCCTGTCTCAAGTGTGGGGGATCTAATCCGAACGTCCTCATTAATTGGCTGTGTGACTTCAGGCAAGTCACTTCACTTGTTTATATAATAGTTTCTGTAGCTGCCAAATAAGGGCGGCAACTCCTGTCCTTCCTAGTTTGAAAAGGATATTGTGAACATGAAATGAGTTATTAGCTATGAATTTCAGTGCTGTCCAAGAGTTATTTATTACATGCCCACCATGAGCTAGGCCTGTGTTACAAAGCTGAGGACATTGTGATAAATGGTACAGGATCTCTTCAGAAAGCCCAGGGGTGGGGAAGTAGGCAATACAACCTGTCTTCACAAACACACTGGCTGCCTTTGAGAAGGGAGGTTTGCATGGGGACCCCAGGGAGACCAGCATGGAGGGAGGACAACACCTCACCTGGCCTGAAGGAGGCCCTGAGGGGAAACTTCCTGGAGGAGATGAGGAGGCTAAATTGAAAAGCAAGAGTGAAGAGTAGCCAGGTGTGCAGTGTAGGCTTATACTCCCAGTACTTTGAGAGGCTTGAGACAGGAGGATCACAGGTTCAAGGCCAGCCTCAGCAAGCCAGAGAGACCCTCAGAAATGTATCAAGGCTTTGTTTCAAAATAAATAATACAAAGGGCTGGGGTGTAGATCAGAGATAGACTGCCCCATTGGTTGAATCCCCAGTACCAAAAAAAAGTAGAAATGTGACTTCTTTGGAAAATTTAAAGTGCAATACAAATATAAAAGTGATATTGTTATGTCTGAGCCCAGACTTCTTGGGAACTTGGTGTTTCTGATTTAAACATTTGAGAGAGGATTAGACTTTTGATATAGAGTAGCTGAGGGCTCAACAATAATAGTTCCAGCAGGTCTCACCACCTTCTGTCTTAAGGCTTTCTTTGGAAGAAGCCTTTGTTACTTGATTCTTTCTGTTTGCCTCCGAACTCTGGGCTCACATGGTATATGAATATGTGTGTGGGGAACAGATGTGTGTGTGTGTGTGTGTGTGTGTGTGTGTGTATGTGTACATATGCACGTTCAGATCTTTACAGAGGGGAAAGGCAGAGAAGGCCTGCTGCTGCTCAGACAGCGCTCTAAGTTAATGAGCAAGCGCATCTGCACCTGTACTATTTAGTGCTGCGAGAGAGGATTCAAGCTCAAGTTTATTTTTGTAGAGCTTCATGACCCGAATTATTTATAGACTGTAGTCATTGGTAAATTCAAAGGAAGAGTCTCTGTGACTCTTAGTCCCTGTGACTCTTCCTCCCTCTCTCCTGCATATAGATACGCACGCACGCACACACGCACACACACATGCACACACACACACACGCATGCATGCACACACACACACACACACACGCATGCACACTCATGCACACATACAGAGGCAGCAGCAACTTGCAGAATGCCTGGTACTGGCTCTGCCCTCTGAGCTATGCTAATGTAACTAAGCGCACCGAGTCACAGCTCAGTAGACCGAGGCTCCCTGGAGGACAGCGAGGAGCCTGGCCCTAAATGCCTGGGTAATTGCATTGCGAGGAGACTTAAGAGCCTAGAAGACTTGGGCTGTGGGTTGAACCAGGGGAGGAGAAGAAGAGGTGCAATGGGGCCAAGGGTCCCTCCTGTCCATGAAGAGAAAGGGGGTCGCTAAGACGTACTAAGCTTTCAGAATGCCTGCTGCCCCTTACACACACACACACACACACACACACACACACACACACACACACACACACACAGACTCCCACACTCATGCAGATGCTTCCAGCACTGGTCCCCAGCGTGTTGCCGGTCAATCATCAGGGCTTCGACACTAGAGATTGACATTTCCTGGTACAATTATTTCTATTTCTGTGCATGTTAAGAATCTGCCCTAGATACTTAACTGGGAAAGGGTTATGGCTAACAGAGAGGTGCATGGGACTAGAGGTTTCTGGATTTTAGGGGTCAGGCCATGGAAGGCTTTCTCTTGGAATATGGGGAGGAAACCCCAGAAGAACCATTTGTTCTTGGGACTTTTGCATCTTGAGACAGTCTTAGAGTTAATAAATAGCCTGGTGAGTGAGGATAGTGGATATAGTGAATATTTATTGAGCACTTGCATGAGGAAAGTAATGTCCAGGGTTAGGTTGGCTGGGGGGAGCCACAGAGGCCAGTTTTCTTTTCTCTTAAGTGACATTCTCTGCTCCTCACCAGCCAGAGGAGGACAGCCATATAATCACCGATCTGTGCCACTCCTGGATCGAAGAGGAGCTGCCTCTGCCTCAAACCTTCCTATGGGTAATGACAGACCTCATGAAGGTACAAGGTCCCCATCCCTGGGGCCTGTCCCTCTACCTTTCAGCGGAGAGAGACAAGACTTAGAAACAAAAAGAATCCAGATCTCTTGGTTCTACCCTTCTCAGGTAAGTGTTTGAACTCCAAAGACCAGGACGGCATGAGGGCTTATGTGAGGCGAAATATTCTAGGTAATGCAGGAACACAGGGCTCTGCCTGCAGACCTGCCCCGTCTTTAAACAGGGTTCCAGCAAGAGGCTGGCGCAGGTCAGGGGCTCTAGGAAGAAGAAGCTGGCCAGGGGGAGAGGAAGCACTTGATTGTTCTGGGAAACAATAAGATAAACACAGCAAGGGACAGCTGAAGCATTAAGCAGCCTCAGATGAAATCAAATCACGCAGAGGCAAAGCAATAATTCACATGGAGCGCACAGAGTTGGGGAGGGGAGCGTCGAGGGGCGGTAGGAGGAATTAATAAAGAATGATGAGGAACTTCTGCCAAATTGGAATCTTTGTTTACCCAAAGCTCCCGCTATGTGGGGCACTCAGCATCTCTAGTCAAGGCAGTGTACACAGGTTCTTTTCCTGGGGATGCTCTGATGGTTTCAGGATAGAATTCAAGCTCTTAGGCATTTTGAGCAGGCAATGATTTAGAGCCTCCCTTTGGGGCCCATGCAGAGGGCAGCACAGCTTTCTCACCAGCTCTGGAAAAGAGTGTTTGGAAGTGATAGAAATAAGTTCATTGACAGACAGGTTAACTCCCTTGGAAACACCCATCCCATTCTCCAGGGGGTTTGGGAAAAGGAAACTAGCACTCCTGGAACTAGATATGCATAGTGCTTTTGAATAGCCTTCTCTCTTTATTAATTTATTATTTATTTTAGCATATTTGTTGAGCATCTAGTCCATGTCAACCAGTGTACAAAAGATTGGGAGTATAAACATGAATAATCTTGTGTGTGTATGTGTGTGTGTGTGTGTGTGTGTGTGTGTGTGTGTGTGTAGTACTGGGGATTGAACTCAGAGGCATTCTACCTCTGAGCTACACCCCCAGCCCTATTTTTAATCCTTTATTTCTGAAACAGGGGCTCACCAAGTTGCGGAGGGCCTCATTAAGTAGCTGGGGCTGGCTGCGAACCTACAATCCTCCTGTCTCAGTCTCCCAAATACTGGCATTACATCCCCACACCTGGCTACTATGAATATTCTTCAATACTCTATGAGGTAAGCTTTCTCATTTTGCAGAATAACACGTTACATGTTTATAGCTGGATTACACAGGTGGTAAGTGGCAGTGTGAAACTCCAGACTGGGTCTGCCTGATTCTGAAGTCTGCATACAGTCTTTCACTTTTCTTCAGCCTCTCTCTGTGCAGTCTCAGTTTTCCCTAAGTCAAACAAGAGGGTAATGCCTGCCTTGGGACTAAAAACTACATCTAAAAAGTGCTGGGTGCTTGGGGAGTAGAATAGATCACGAAGCTGTCTCCTCCAGCTTGACAAAGAAGGCCACCTGCAGTTTGGGAAAAAAAGCAAAGGGTGGGGAGTTTAAGAGGGTTATTATCCTCTTTAATTAACTCATTCTTTTCAATGGCCTATGATTGCCCTGCATTGTATAATCTGGAACAGAAATCTTTTGCTTTCATTAACACCAGGATGGCATTTGGAGCTGTAGAGATGGGAAGGGAGCTCTAGAGATCCAAGCAGGGCTACTGACACTGAACTTGCGTCTGAAAACAGAAGACACCCTGACATTTTAAAAGGAGAAAATCATTTTTCTAAATGCATGTGGCATGGGTATACTATGGTGCAGAAAATGCATGATAACTGGGAGTAATGGAGACCACACACATACTGTTGCGGCTCCCTTCCCATCGCTCAGGGGCTGGGTCTGAGTTTTTATTGCCTCTTATCTGTGATACTGCAATAACCTGAGAAATCTCCCTGCCTCCAGCCTATTCCTACACTAATCTATTCTACCAAACACTGCCAGATTAATCTTCTTAAAACACTTATTTGATCCTGCCTTTTCTGTATGCAAAATCCTTAAATTTCAGGTGTTTGTAATTTTCTTTCTTTCGCTTATCTCAGTCTCCTAATTTTTTTTAAAAATGATGAACATGCACTACTTTTGGACTCTTGAAAAAAAAATAACTCACTGGATGCACTCTTGCGCATGCACATGCTTATACACACACACACACACACACACACACACACACACACACACCACACCTTAACTACCTCCATTGCTAATTCAGAAAAGTTCACAACCTCCAGTTTGTCATTCAAAGGTCTAGCTAACATGGCCTTTGCAATGTTTTCCAATTTTGTCTCCAGTTGGTTTTTTTTTTTTTTTTTTTTTTTTTTTTTTTTTTTTTTTTTTTTTTTTTTTTTTTTTTTTTTTTTTTTTGCTTTTTTGTTTGTTTTAATCTTTGTACTTTTGCTTGACAATTTATTCTATCATCTAGATCCTAACCATCCTTGAAGAACTAACCCAAATACCACCTCTTCCAGGAAGCCAGCACGGATTCAGCGCTTGTATAGAACCTGGCATGCATGCCTCTTGGTTAAGTTATGTATGAATGTATAAAGTTACTTTCCTATGATTAAATGCCTAGAGAAGAGACTATGTTTGGTACAGCTTCATATGCTCAACTATGTTTGATACTGCTGTGCACATAGTAGGCTCCCCAGAATACATGTTGGTGGAATGAATGAACCCCTGTTGCTGTGGTTGGGCAGGAGTGACATGTTACATTTATTTTACCCTTCTTACTGCTAGAAAGCATGCTAAAGGCGAGAACCTGGGGCAGAGAGGGGTGAGGTGATTTCTCCAAGGTCACATAGCTGGCAGGCAGAAGAGCCAGGATCTGAACTCTGTCAGGCCTTCATTTTTCTGGGCCTTCCCATCTCTAGAAAAAAGTAGGTAAGGGAAGAGGACATCTTGTTTTACACTACCACACTCCACCTGCCCCAGATCTTTTGGAACCCAACACATAAAGGCTGTTGAAATGATCTTCCTGGCTCTCGACTGACAAGGAAGAGCTTAAGAGGAAAGCACTATCAACAGTCAAGGTGCTACTATGGAAAAGAACCCTAGGGCCTAAAGGCTGAAGCCTGATGGCTCCAAGGCAGGTGGAAAGCAAAGGTTGAGATCAGGAAGATGCAGTGGGAGCTGGGGTCTGGCCACAGTGTCAGAAGAGGAGGGAGGGAAGAGCCTGGATCCTCTGAAGGCCCCAGCAGCCTCCTCTGGGGCGCCCCTGTGCTCTGGTCTATCTGACTTCCTGGCAGAGCCTAAGGGCAGAAGAGACAGCTGGGGAAGGGTCCAGGTGCAGTTAAAGATTCCGCTTGAGTAGCTGTTGTCTGCACACCTTTTCCTATCTCCCATCCCAGGAGAGGGACTTTAATAATGAGCTGCTTCATGACGACAGACCCCTAATTAATTCATTGCTATTCTTCTGAGGCCAGATCATCTTAATCAAGGTGGGGTGGGGGCGAGGGGTGGCAGGCAAGGATTGGCTCGATGTGCTCGGTCTGCCCTGGACAGATGCTAGCCTTGCTTTCTGGCATCTCTGTCCCGAGACCCCTCCTGGTCACCTTGTTCTCTCAGGCTGGACACCTGCTTCTCCCCAGTGCCCACCCTTCCTTGTGCTGACACCCTACAGCTGCCGGGCACAGTGCCAGCAGGCACTCTCTGCTGGAGGCTGGGTACCGAACAGCAGGTGCCAGAATCTCACTGCAGATCGTGAAGGAGGAAAGCGGGGCCTGGCTTGGGCTTTGTGAGGAATAAACTGTCTTCCCTTTCCTCTGACCCTCAGCAGAATGCCCAGTGGGCTTAGCAGTCAGCAAAGCACAATCCTAATTCTTTTTCTAAGGCCTCCCCTCCATTCTCTTGACCCAAGAGGCTTCCATTACCCCGAATGCTGTGTGCTCCTGGACCTTGACAGCCACAATGTCACTACATCCAAAGAGCAGCTACAGGGTGCAATCCCAGGGAAAACGGGGAACACAACCTCTAACACGCCTCCCTCCAAGCCAGATCACACTTAGAGATGATGCAAACTAGCGACTGCACTAGCACCCTTGGTCTTGCCTGAGCACCCTCCCCATAGGGGTTTCATTTCCTTTCTAGATTATCCAAGCCCCACACTTTCTTTCCTTCTGATAGGTGCAGCCCATCCAGTCACCGCTGACGACTTAACTCTCTGGGGCAGAGGCCACGCTGGGGCACTCAGCCAAGGGAGTTAATTCTCATTTTCCTCATCCACAGCACTGGAAAGAACAATTCTGCCAGCAAGACAGGGCTGCAGAAGGAAGACAAGAGATAAGGAACACGGAAGCATTTGGGGAGCTGGAGAAGGATGTGCAAAGGAGAACACATTTTGGTGGATTTACCATTGATCCACTGGTTTGGATGGGACCAGGTACAGGGGAACAACTGGGCAGGGAGAGAGCTCTTGGGGGGCTCTGGAGGAGGTCAAGAGGAGGAGAGGTAGAAGGAGTGGCAGGTACTGTGGCCAGCATCTGTCACCTGGTGGAGCTCACTCCCAGCCTGCTTGGGAAGGCGGCCTCTCTCTGAGCAAGAAGAGACGGCTTGACCAGGGTCTCCATAGGCCTTGTGCTGGGGACGCAGAGCGTTGAGGCCACTGGACCCAAAGGATGGCAGTCTCCCAGACTCGGGCCCTTTTCACTTCAAGAAAAAGAGAAAAGCGAGAGGGAGGCTCGGGTCCTTTGCCCACAGAAGAGAAGGCAGCTGGGGGCAAACCTGCCCACTTCTAATCCACTTCTTGAAAAGCATTGGAAGGCACTGCAAAGGCTTTTGTGTAGAGTACTAAAGCATCCCCCTCTACCGCCCCCACGCCCCCACTCTCCTCCACTTTTTTCTCTTAAAAGAGCGTTGCACCTCTCCAGGGACTGGAATCATTAACTGAACAGCACTTCGCCTCTCATAGCTTTTGACAATTTGTCAGTGAGCTAGAAAAAGTACCAGAGAAGCTGCAAAGAAGCAGAGGGAGAGGGTGGGACCAATGAGTGGGTCTGAAGGACTGGCCTGGTGCCTGCCTGCCCCTGGCCCAACACCTGGTCACTCCAGCTCAAGGGATGCTGTGCCGAGTGTCACGGAGGTGTGTTGGGGTAGGAAGGGAGGGCTGTCTCGTGGCTCCCCCTTTTGCTGTAGCCTGGAGGCAGCCCAGGGCTGGCTGACAACCAATCTGGACACAGGATCCCTCAGGAGAAGAGGGAGTCAGTGCCCCTCACTGCACCTGACACTAGAACCGCCCAGGGACAAGCAGTAAGGGGTGCCTGAGGGTCGAGGTTTGGGAAGCCTATGGGGCTGGGTCAGGAAGGACACAGCTAGTAAAGACTGTCCAGAGCAGCAAAACCCAAGTCCTGAGCCTTTCCTAAGAGGAAAGAAAAGAAGTTGAGAGAGAGGAGGGTCATGGATTTCCCAGTCAAGCTGTAATGTAAAAAGATCAAAGGGAGAGAGAATTCTGGGGCTCCTGAGAGACGATCTATATTGGAGAATCTCTAGAACTGGCTTTGAACAGTCTTAGCCATTAGGAAGTGGCTGGCTT
>PVLC010026088.1:0-15899 GCA_004027655.1 Graphiurus murinus | reverse complement strand
AATCCTGACAGACTCGGAGAACCCCAGAGCCATCTGATTTGCCAGTGCAAGCTGCTTGTTAAGAACCGCCAATTATGACTGATTAATATAAATGCGTTTTTCTGCCACTCATTGTAAACCAGTTACCTCTTGAGTTCCTCTGCAATGCTTTTTTTTTTTTTTTTTTTTACAGATGGAAGATCCTTTCCCACCCTGAGCATAAGAATTGACTCTCATTTGCACTTCTTTTTCTGTACACATGCACATTCACACATACACACACACACACTGAAGCCACAGCCCCGTTTGTACACGCATGCACACATAAACACACACCTTACACCCACATGAATCCATTTGGCTAAATTTTAAATTGCTCGGTGTTGTCACTTTTGTTGAAATAAATTAGCAGAGTGGCGAGGTGTGTTCTCCCACAGGGAGAAAGCTAAAGGCAGTGCCGTGAACGGTTAGATGTACACAGGGGCATGGGGCGCTCACTCCTCTTCAATAGGGGTGTGAATTAGGAGGGGAAGGCGTCTCTCCCAGGTGCCTTGCCTTTGTTAAAAGACTTAAGAGCTTGGGGGATTTCTTCAATAGCAATTGGGGTATCTGTGAGCCTTTTTTGGAACAGTATGGGAAGCTGAACTGTGCTTAGGAACTCTGCAAGGTCTTTTTGATCCTTAAAGGTTCTGATATAAAAACCTGTCCAGGTTTTTATGAAAGTAGTAAAGTGTTTTCAGTCTTTTATGAATCCCTTCCATACCCTTAAATAACCCTTCCCCTTTTGAGGGTAACTGTTAATAATAATAATAATAATAACAATAACAACAACCTCAAACCAAACAATTTGTTTTCTCATTGTTTTATTCTAGGAACGAGGCGGCTTCTTAATGCAAAGATTCGAGTACTTCTGTTAGGGTAATAATAGTCAGCAATTTCCATTTAATGAGCTCAACAAAGTCGCTCTACAAAGAGAACATGGCTTTAAATTGCCAGTTATTTCTTTTCCTGCAATTCCTAGGAATCCAATTAAGTAAGACTGAGTATGATCCCCAACATGATACACCTGACTACAGAAAGCCCAGGCCTGGGCAATGAAGCAGATCTTTGTATTCCAGCTTAACATTAAGATTAAAAAAGAAAGAACCCAGCTTAAATGACCGAATGCCTTGTAAATGTGGAAACTGTATCTATTTCCTCTAAGATGTGGTAAGAAGCCAGATGTGATGGTGCACGCTTGTAATCCTAGTACTTGGGAGGCTAAGATGGGAGGATCGCAGGTTTGAAGCCAGCCTCAGCAAGTAGTGAGACTCTCATCAATCTAGCAAGACCCTGTTTCAAAATAAACATAAAATTAGGATGGAGGTGTAGCTTGTAGGTAGAACACCCCTGGGTATAATCCCCAGTACAACAACAACAAAAAAAACCAAGATAAAATAAAGCATAGCAAGATAGCTTGGGGACTTGTACAAAAATTACTAACATTACTGATTCTAATTTAGCTACTAATTAAAATCCATGGTTTTTAAAATCATGGACCAAGACCATAGCCTGATTTTCACAAATAAACTCAAGAGGTTTAAGTTTGCTAAATCTCTAATTAGAGAACCAAACATGTATAGCGACCACCAAAACAAAGGAGAGTTAGCACGGAGTCTTGCAGGAACATGTTTGATGTCAAAATATGGTATTTTTTTCAGGTTTTCTTATTTCACCGGCTACAGTTTGAGCAAGGTATTCAATATCACCATGTTTTCAATGATAAGTCAATGGACACATTAAAGCATAATTTAATATTCAAGTAAAAAATAATAGTTGTGTGTGGTGGTGCACACCTGTAATCCTAGTCCTTGGGACTGAGACAGGAGGATTGCAGGTTCAAGGCCAGCCCCAGTAACTTAGTGAGACTCTTGACAACTTGGCCAGACCCTGTCTCAAAATAAAAAATAAAAGGATTGGGGTGTGGCTTAGGTTCAATCCCCAGTACAACAACAACAATAATAATGATAATAATATAATAGTTTTGCCATGTATTTTTTTTTTTCGGTACTGGGGATTGAACTCAGGGGCATTCTACCTCCAAGCTATACCCCAGCCCTATTTTTTTTTATTCTTTATTTTGTTTTGTTTTGTTTTTTTTTTTTTGCGGTACAGGGGATTGAACTCAGGGGCATTCTACCTCCGAGCTATACCCCCAGCCCTACTTTCTTTATTCTTTATTTTGAAACTGAGTCTCACTAAGTTGCGGAGTGCCTCGCTAGGTAGCTGAGGCTGGCCACGAACCCGGATCCTCCAGTCTCAGCCTCCCAAATGCTGGGATTACAAGCATGCGCCACCACGCCCGGCTCCATGTATTTTTGTTTTTTTTTTTTTTTTTTGGCGGTACCAGGGATTGAACTCAAGGGCGTTCTACCTCCGAGCTATACCCCCAGCCCTATTTTTTATTCTTTATTTTGAAACCGAGTCTCACTAAGTTGCAGAGTGCCTCACTAGGTAGCTGAGGCTGGCCGCGAACCCGGATCCTCCGGTCTCAGCCTCCCGAATACTGGAATTACAAGCGTGCGCCACCACGCCCGGCTTCCATGTATTTTTAAGTACAGCAAAGCGTCTCAGGGTGGTGGCCATGGAGATGACTTAATCCTTATCCTATACCTGTTACGGAGGCTGAAGGAAAGGGCCAGGCATTATCACACCTCCTTCCTGGCTTGGCTGCAGGATGGCAGTCCCTGGCTTGAATCTGGGCCTGTGCCTGAGCTGAAATTTCCCACACGCCATCTTTCCAGCCTCCACCAGTGCCTGGAGCTGTCCGTGGTGCTGACGGGGGCCTGGGCGCGTTCACTGAGTGCCTCCGTGGGCCAGCACTATTTCTAAGTGCTCTGCCCGCACTGTTTTCACACTCACAGAAAATCTTGTGAACGAAGTGCTGTTGTTATCTCCTTCTGTAGAATACAGAGCTGCACCCCAGACTACATTTGATCAAAATTGTTTGTAACGGAGTTTCCACTTGTCCAATGTCATCCTAGCAGAATGAGCCAAGGTTGCCATTGGAAGAGGCCAGGCAGGCTGCTATTGGTAGAGATCTAGGCACTGTAGTGAAGACTGGTTTGGTACATGCCAAAGTTACCTGTACTTAGGAGTCTGAGACAGGAGGATCACAGGTTCAAGACCGACCTCCACAACTTAGTGAGGCTCTCAGCAACTTAATAAGACCCTGTTTTTTTGTTATTGTTGTTTGGTTGGTTTTTGTGGTACTGGGGATTGAACCCAGGGGCATTCTACCTCCAAGCTACACCCCCAGTCCTATTTTTTTATTCTTTATTTTGAAACAGGGTCTCACTAAGTTGCAGAGGGCCTCACTAAGTAGCTGAGGCTGGCTACAACCCCACAATCCTCCTGTCTCAGCCTTCCAAGTACTGGGATTACAAGCATGTGCCACCACGCCCAGCTAGACTTTGTTTTAAAATAAAATAAAATTTAAAAAATAGGACTGGAGGTATAGCTCCAAGGTAGAATGCTCCTGGGTTCAATTCCTAGTACTTCAAAATAAATAAATACATAAATAAATAAATAATAGCAGCCTACCTACTTCATCATGGTAGTCACCACACCTTAGTGTAGTGACCTGTTCCATGTTTGCCTCCTGGTAGGTTCTGGGCTTTGTGAAGAAGATTCCATAGCATTCCTTCAGCTTACCAGAGTACCCTGTACACAGGAGGTACTCAGCAAATATTTGATGAAACAGTGAGCTATCTGTGATCAAGGTGTGATAACTGTTACTAACTTGCATGGTATTTCAACATGTTGTGGAAATTATTGTCCGTTTGTGTTGAGTATTTGTCATGCCCCATTGGGGAGCACATATAAGTTCAAAATACATCTTAATTCTAAATAGATGTATCTACAGAGACGAAAATGAAAGAAAGAACTAAAGGAGTGGTGTGGGTAATCTGAATGCCTAAACACAATCACATGTGTTATTGAATTTTTGTCCTGTGTTAGATTTGGGGTCTTGTACAATATTTTAGGTTTGAAATTTGGTCTTGGAAAGGTAGCTCTGTTGACATAAGAATAACTCTAGACTGTGTCTTTTAGAAGGCTTGTGGCATTGCACGTTAGCAGAGAGGCACTCAGCACATATTCCAATCCAGTCTTCCATTTCAGAGCTGAGTGTATTGCCTAGCTGTTGTTTGATTTTAACCAAACCATGTTTTTGTTCTGTTATATTGACATGGGAAAGATTCCTGTATCTGCCATCATATCTGTTTTCTTCCAGAGTGTGTGTGTGTGTGTGTGTGTGTGTGTGTGTGTGTGTGTGTGTAAGAGAGAGAGAGAGATGAAAGTGTGTGTGTGTGTGTGTGTGTGTGTGTGTATGTTTTGCAGTACTGAGGATTGAACCCAGAGGCATTCTACCTCCGAGCTACACCTCCAGCCCTATTTTATTTTTTTATTTTGAAACAGGTTTTCACCAGGTTGATGAGAGTCTCATTCTTTGTTGAGGCTGTCCTTTTTTCCTTTTTTTTTTTTTGTGGTACTAGGGATGGAACACAGGAGCATTCAACCTCTGAGCTACAGCCCCAGCCCTACTTTTTATTCTTTATTTTGAAACAGAATCTCACTAAGTTGCAGAGGGCCTCACTAAGCAGCTGAGGCTGGCTGAGAACCCGGATCCTCCAGTCTCAGCCTCCCAAAAGCTGGGATTACAAGCGTGTACCGCCATGCCCTTCTGACCTTCTGAGTCTGTCCTTGAACCTGTGATCTTCCTGTCTCAGCCTCCCAACTACTGGGATTATAAGTGTGCACCACCATGCCTGGCTCTGTGTGTGTATGTGTGTGTGTATGTGTGTGTGTGTGTGTGTGTGTGTGTGTGTGTGTGTGTGTTTAAGCAACACTCCACAGCTGAGCCCTTGGAGAACAAGTCCTATTTTGACAGCACCCTTCGTCTATGTATCACCAAGCTCATTCTCTGCCAACACGTTTCACATGATTTCATGGACATGTGTGGCACTCCTCTGCGACTTACAAACACCAATGCATCATTCCAATAATAATTGGGTTTTGACGTAACTGGAACTCAGTACTACCAAGCTGCCAGCACCTCCTTTTGGCCACCACTACCAGGCAGGAAAATTATAGTCTAACTGCCTTCCTGTTTATTGATAAACAAAGTGTCCAGCCCAGCGATGGAGCCTGATTAGCAGTTTGCACCCTTCGTGAAAGGATAAACAGAACTCTACTGTTTTCTGTGTGTGCGTGCCATTTGCATCTTTAGAAAGGTTGGACTGCCTTGAAATGCCTGTTCAACTTCCGAGGGGCTGGATGGTCTTTGCTATGTTCCATGTCAACCTCCTGGTTTTCCTCTCCTTCATCTTGAAACACTATTTACCAGCATTTTTCTGTTCCCATCTGGCTTACCATAAGCTTCCAGATAGTCACCTGTCTGAAAAAGAGAAGGAGGGAGGAGTAGGACGGGAGAAAAAAAAATATGTCTCTGTTCACTGTGCCTGAATTTTACATTCCTGAAAGGCCCCGTAATACCATTTTATAAAGAGTAGCAGGGTGTGGTGGCACGCGCTTGTAATCCCAGTGCTTGGGAGGCTGAAACGGGAGGATCTGGGTTCGAGGCCAGCCTCAGCTACTTAGTGAGGCCCTCCATAACTTAGTGAGACCCTGTTTCAAAATAAGGAATAAAAATAGGGCTGGGGGTATAGCTTGTAGGCAGAATTCCCCTGGGTTCAATCCCCAGTACCGCAAAAAATAAAAAAATAAAAATAAAAATATAAAAAAAAAAGAAGAGTAGTACAAGAACAAATACCCAAAGACAAAAAGGAGCCTGTTTACTACTCCCTGTATTTGACCCACAGGATCATTTGGGGGCACCTTCCCCCTCCTTCATCTCTACCCACCCACCAAAAAGCACCCTCTCCCTTGGTAAAGTGAAATACAGTATTAACTGTGCGCCTGAGTTCAGCGTAGTGTGCTGTTCTGAAATTTATACTAACCTAATTAGGTTCTTAAACTAAACGGTAACAGATCAAATAGTTAACTCCCCCTATAATTATTTTCAAATGAAAGAAATGAAGATCATTTTAACTCAATTTGCATGATGTAAAAAGGAGCGTAAATACATGTAAACACACATTAATCTGTTTAAACAAACTTTCCCCGTAATCCTTGCTGTACGTAAACAACATTTGTTCTGCCTTAGAGATACCGCATGATTGGGCCCACGAGATTCCAGTTATCCCACTGAACAGTTTCCTTTTATAACTTCAAAAGAAACGTTATATTTATTGGAGGTTGTAGGGTGTTAAGTGTAGTTAGACATAAATGGTACCTCAGCTATTTCATTAATGCCAATAGGGATTAAATTAGATTTTATAGCTGTTGTAGAAGTCTATTTGGTAGTTAACGAGTGGGATTTTTAAATCCTGGGAAACGTAATCCTATTATAAAACAGTTGCTGAATTAACATTACCCAGAAAAGAACTCTTCATGGATTAACTTTTTTTTTTTTACAATAACAAAGACAATCATCAAATTCTATGGGGATATTACATACTTGTCTTAAAGTAAGAACAATGACTTGGAAAAAGGCAGCAAGATAAATGGCCAAACAAATTATTACTTAGAAACTCTTCCTTCTGAGAAATAAAACTGCACGTGGCCTCAGGTTTGTTACCTGCGCATGAAAGGCTGTTGGAAACGGGGCCTTGCTCAGTTATGTCTGCACCTCGCCTCTGCTGAGTTTACATAGGGTTTTTTTTTTTTTTTTTTTTTTTTTTTGCGGTACTGGGGATTGAACCCAGGGGCATTCTACTTCTGAGCTATATCCCAAGCCCTATTTTTTAGTCTTTATTTTGAAATAGGGTCTCACTAAGTTGTAGAGAGCCTCACTAAGTAGCTGAGGCTGGTCTCGAACCCGGATCCTCCTGTCTCAGCCTCCCAAGTACTGGGATTACAAGCATGTGCCACCACGCCCGGCTGATTTTACATAGTTACTTGCATCAGTAATCCCCTGCTCCTGGCTTCCTACATGGTCACTCATGAGCAAAAAAGTCACTAGGAACCCAAGTCTATGGACACACCCCAAATTGATGGCTGCCTAAATATCTGCTGCTTTCTGTGAAATTAGCAATGCTTTTTCTGTTATTATTAGACTGTAGAATCTGAGAATTCTAGAACTGGAAAAACCCTTGACATTTATTGGATTTTTATAATCCCATTCCAAGTTTTTTTTTTTTTTTTTTTTTTTTTTTTTTGCGGTACTGGGGGTCAAACTCAGGGGCATTCTACCTCCAAGCTACACCCCCAGCCCTATTTTTTATTCTTTATTTTGAAACCGAGTCTCACTAAGTTGCAGAATGCCTCACTAGGTAGCTGAGGCTGGCCGCGAACCCGGATCCTCCAGTCTCAGCCTCCCGAATGCTGGGATTACAAGCGTGCGCCACCACGCCCAGCTCCCATTCCAAGTTTTACTTTATTTATTTACTTTTTAATTTTTATTTTTGCTACTGAGGATTGAATTCAGAGGCATTCTACCTCTGAGCTACACATCCTAGCCCTATTTTTTATCCTTATTTTGAAACAGGGTCTCACTAGATTGATGAGAGTCTCACTACTTGCTGAGGGTCTTCTCGAACCTGTGATCCTCCTGTCTCAGCCTCCCAAGTACTGGGATTACAAGTGTGCGCCACCACGCCTGGCCAAGTTTTGCTTTAAGTACTACATAAAGATGAACCATTGTCTGTGTCTCTCTTTCCTACGTGTGTGTGTGTGTGTGTGTGTGTGTGTGTGTGTGTGTATAGCAAAGATACATACACACATATACTAATATACACATATACACATTCTTGCTTACCTAGTATATGGGTGGCCTTTTTCTCTTAAAAAAAAAAAAAGAACCTTTCTTAAGTCTTAGCTATTGGCTTTCCCTTGCTGGTGAGAGTTATTATTAGAGCTTGCAGGACTTGCCAATTTTCATTTGCACAGGTGTCATCTTAGCAGATAATCATATGAGTATCAGTCACTGGCCTATCATTGTGATGGATAATTGTATGGGCATCAGTCACGTGTGTAACGGGGGCACGTCATCACGTGGGCATCGACTGCATCTATCTGGAGGAAGGTCATTGCATCGGAAGCAGGGAAGGGTGTGTCCTCTTGGCAGATAATCACACGGGGATCAATCATGTAGGTATCGAGGTAGACAATCCTGTGCATATCCATCCCATGTCCTAACATGGCTCATTATGTGGGTCTCAATCACGTCACCACCATGGTTTTTTGGTGTAGGTTTACCTGTGTAATAAACATGTTGCGTGCTTGCCTATGTGTGGGAAAAGCCTGGGCACCTGAGCACACACCAGGTCCTGTGGCTGCGGGTAGCTTGGTGGAGTGAGGAAGCCATTTGGGCCAGGGCGTGGCCTTGCTCAGCGGAGCTCCGGAAATGCCATAATTAGAGGCCCAGTTGAGGTTCTTTTGAGGCTTTGGCTCCTGCTAAAACACAATGCTCCGCTGGGCTTGATGGCACACACCCCTGATCACAGTACTTGGGAGACTGAGACAGGAGGATCGCAGGTTCCAGAACAGACTCAGCAATTTGGTGAGACCCTCAGCAATTCAGCAAGACTGTGTTTCAAAATAGGAAAGCCTAGCGTGGTGGCGCATGCTTGTAATCCCAGTACTTGGAAGGCTGAGACAGGAAGATCCAGGTTCGCTGCCAGCCTCACCTACTTAGGCCCTCTGCAAATTAGTGAGACCCTGTTTCAAAAGAAAGAGTGAAAAATGGGGCCAGGGTGGGGTAGCTAGGAGGTAGACGGCCCCTGGGTTCAATTCCCCAGAACCAAAAAACCAAAACCAAAACCTTTATGTGTTGGGTTCAGGGTTACCCTTTCCCCTTGTCTGTTCTAGTTAGGCTTTCAGATTGAAGCACAGTTTTCATCACCAAAATAAATGAAAAAAATTGGCAGGTGGCCGCATTGCAAGAACCATCCTGTTCTAAGGCATTGCTTTATTGACATCTCAGTAGAATTTTTTTTCTTTTTTTTTTTAGTAACAATCAGACTATGTGCTACATCTATACATTTAGAAAGGAAAATAACAGGAAGTATCCTCCTGGAAGTAAAATTTACTGCTATTCTGAATCAGATGCTTCTTAGAAAAATGAAATAGACTTTGTCTGCCATGTTTGCCAAATTCTGTGGGGCAAGCAGCTGTACCTTTTTCTTTGGGGTTTGTATTCTTTTTTGTGGTACTGGGGATTGAACCCAGAGGCATTCTACCTCTGAGCTACACCTCCAGCCCAGTGTTATTTCTTATTTGGAAACAGGGTCTCACTAGGTTGCTGAGGGCCTCTCTAAATTGCTGAGGCTGGCTTTGAATCTGTGATCCTCCTGTCTCAGCCTCCTAAGGGCTGGGATTACAAGTGTGTGCCACTACGCCTGGCTTCTGTTTGTGTTCTTACTGAAACTATCAGTTTTGCATATGCTGAAGTTTGAAATCAGAAGAAGCTAATATGACCATTCTTAGAAACACCTAACCAGGTAACACAGATCACTGAAACTGACTTACAATCTTTGTTTTTGTCTCTCTGGGCTGCTGTAACCAAGCACTCTACCTCAGGAGGCTGAAACAGCTGACTCCTTCCCTCAGTTCCAGAGGCTGAGAACCTCAGGATCCAGGCTGCACAGCTGCTGGTGACGGTGTTCTGCCTGGTTCACAGATGGCACCAGCTTCAGTGTTTTCACATGGTCAGAAAGGGTTGCTGAGGCTGGCTGAGATCCTCCTGTCTCAGTCTCCCAAGCGATGGGATTACAGGCTTGCAGGCTTCTTGTTACCATGTTACCTGGCGCGTGCAGCCGGGCGTGGTGGCACAGGCTTGTAATCCCAGCATTTGGGAGGCTGAGACCAGAGGATCCAGTTTCGAGGCCAGCCTCAGCTGCTTAGTGAGGCACCTACAACTTAGTGATACCCGGTTTCAAAATAAAGAATAAAAAATAGGGCTGGGGGTGTAGCTCGAAGGTAGAACGCCCCTGAGTTCAATCCCCAATACCGCAAAAAAAAAAAAAAAAGGGAACACTTCCACTCTCTTCTCTAAGGGCGCTGATCTCATTTGCAAAGGCTCCACCCTCATGACCTCCCTCCCTCCCTCCCCAGGGTCCTACCTCTCAACACCATCCTATGAGGGACCAGGACTAGGCATCCAATACAAGGATGGGGGGAGGATTCAGTCCTTAGCAATCCTAAAACCTCCTTTTTGTTGTTGTTGTACTGGGGATTGAACCCAGAAGCATTCTGACTCATTGATTGATTTTACTGAGGATGGAGCCCAGGGATATTCTACCTCTGAGCTACACCCTCATGAGCATTATTATTATTATTGTTGTTGTTGTTGTTATATTATTTGGACACTAAGTTGCAGAGGCTGTGAACCTGCGCTTCTCCTGTCTCAGTTTCCCAAGTACTAGAATTACAAGCCTGCACCACCACGCCCGGCTCTACTTTGTTTTTGAAACAGGGTTTTGCTAAGTTACTGGGGATCTCGCCATGTGGCTAGGGCTGGCCTTGAACCTGCACTCTGCCTATCTCAGCCTCCCAAATGCTGGGATTACAAGGATGCGCCACCACGCCCGGCCTAAAACTTTCTTTTAACTTAAGAATTCCAGATTCTTTTTCTGTTGTTGTTGTTTGATCAAACTTTGTGGACAGCAACAAGTATATTCATCTCTCTGACTATCCTGTTGGCAATTCATCTCTTTAGTAGGATCCCAAACTCCAGTGAAAGTCCAAATAAATAACAGGAGCACTAATGGGGGAGGGAGAAATGATAAGGCTCAACTCATTTACACAGGAATCATTTCTTTTTCTTTTTGCCATACTGGGGATTGAACTCAGGGGCATTCTACAGTGCAGAGGGTGTGGGCGGTGGGGATGTTTTGCTTTTTATTTTATTTTATTTTTTTTGCGGTACTGGGGATTGAACTCAGGGGCGTTCTACCTCCGAGCTACACCCCCAAGCCCTATTTTTTATTCTTTATTTTGAAACCGGGTCTCACTAAGTTGCAGAGTGCCTCACTACGTAGCTGAGGCTGGCCGCGAACCCGGATCCTCTGGTCTCAGCCTCCCGAATGCTGGGATTACTGTTTTGCTTTTTAAAAAGGAAGCATGAAGCCGGGCATGGTGGCACACTCTTGTAATCCCAGTACTTGGGAAGCTGAGACAGGAGGATCCAGGTTCACCGCCAGCCTCAGCTACTTAGTGAGGCTCTCCCCAACTTAGTGAGACCCTGTTTCAAATAAAGAATAAAAAAATAGGGCTGGGGGTATAGCTCAGAAGTAGGCTGCCCCAGTACCACATAAATAAATAAATAAATAAATAAAAATAAAGGCTGAGTAATTTCCATGGTATGTGTGCTGTACATTTGGTTTATTCATTCCTCTGCCAAGGGGCATTTGGTGCTATAGTTTTGATCTTGAATGTCACCAAAGGTCCACGTATTAAATTGGCCCCCTGGGTAGTGCTACTGGGAGGCAGTGGAATCATATGCTTTTTAAAAACTGTATTAACCAAAGAGAAAGTTAATTTTGATGAGTTAGACAAGGTCAGCCAGTGTAGTGATACACACCTATAATCCCAGTACTTGGGAGACTGGGACAGGAGGATCACAGATTCGAGGACAGCCTCAGCAACTTAATGAGGTCCTCAGAAACTTAGCAACACCCTGTTCAAAAACAAAACAACCACCAAACAAACAAACAAACAAAAAAGAAAAAGAAAGAAAGAAAAATTGGAAGGACCAGCGGGAGATAGGTTGGAGGTAGAATGCCCTGGGTTCAATCACCAGTGCCCGCACACATACACCCCTCTGGAAGTCATGAATTAAAACAATAAAAAGTGAAGTAAACACTCTTGCCGAGAAAGAGACAGGTCCAGACGGAAATTTCTCGGACCAGGCCAGCATGCCCGGTGCCCCGTGTTGGTCCCGCCCCTCAGGAGACTGCAGCTGGGGCAGGAAGGGCTGGGATTGGGGCCTCCAGGGAGGCGGGAGTCACGTCTAGGTGCTTCTGAATCCATTAACTTATTTAATCATCAAAACAACCCAGCAGGTGCCCTTATTTTTATAGACCAGTCTGTCAGGTGCTTAAAATGTTTAAATTTTCTTTGCTTTTAACAGCAATAAAAAATACCTTTAATAGGGAAGAAATCATTCTGAATCTACCAATTTCGCAGAAAACTCACTCCATCCCTTCCCTGTTCTCTTCCAGTCTTGATGCCTCTGCAGCCATAATTGTTACATGGTTGCATTGTTATATTCTGCTTTTTAAATTGCAAAAATTTATTTTGTATTTATTATTTCAAAAGATGTATAATATACATCCAATGGTTTCACTTCAATTCAGCTAACCATTCCCCTGCTGCTGCTGCAGAGTTAGATTGTCTGTAGTTTTTCACTGCTCTATAATTAGAACCTAAAATTTGATAATTTTAGCAATAAAGAGCTTTGTCTATGGAACTTTTTCTTCATAGATGTATTTCTTTAGAATACATTTGTAGGACTGGAGTACCAGCCTGCGGAGTCGAAACATTTTTATGGCTTTTGTTTTATATTGCCAAAGTGTTTTACAAAAGGGTACATAACCGGTGTGGTGGGGCACACCTGTAATCCCAGTACTTGGGAGGCTGAGACAGGAGGATTAAAAGTTCAAAACCAACCAGCCTCAACAGTTTAGCAAGGCTCTCAGTAACCTAGCAAGACCTGTTTCAAAACATACATATATATATATATATATATATATATATATATATATATATATATATATGTAGCTAGGAGTGTAGCTCAGAGGTAAAATACTCCTGGGTTTAATTCCCAGTACAAAAAAAAAAAGTAAAAAGAAAAGAAAAAAGGATATATATATACATATATATATATATATATGTATATATATATGAAAAAGGGATATATATATTATTTTCAGAAATTGATAATATATTTTCAGCAGCAATTTTAGCGTATACCAATGTCTCCATGTTAAGCATTAATTTTAACTTTGTTTTACTATTTAGTACATGTAAAATTATACCTTGTTGTTACTTTAATTTAAAAAATCAATTGTATGACTTTTCACATGTATTTTGTCTTTTTACATTCTTTGCCCAGTTATCTATTATTTTGCAATTAATACCTGAGGTACCAGAGGCAAAGGTAGATTCAGTTCCTACCTTTGTTACTTTCTTGACCTTGGGCAAGTTATATTTCATTTCATTAAGCCTAAGATTTCTGCTTTAAACACAGAAGCAATAATTGTTCTCACTGGATTACTGCAAACATTAAATGAGATAATAATATATAAGGGACCACTGTAGCATGTCGTCTGGCACATACAATATTCTCAATAAATATTAGTTACTGCCAGACATGTTGGTGCACGCCTATAATCCCAGTACTTGGGAGGCTGAGATAGGAAGATTGCAGGTTCAAGGACAGCCTCAGCAACATAGTGAAACCCTATTTCAAAACAAAAAAATTTAAGCTGGTGGCAAATGCTTGTAATCCCAGTACTTGGGAGGCTGAGACGGGAGAGTCTCAGTTTTGCGACCAGCCTCGGCAACTCAACTTGTGAATCCCTCCGCAACTTAGTGAGACCCTGTTTCAAAGTAAAGAATAAAAAATAGGGCTGGGGGCGTAGTAGCTCAGAGGTAGAATGCCCCTGGGTGCCATCCTCAGTACCACACACACATAAAAGATTTCAAGCTTGGCAACAAATAGAGAGAGGGCTTCCAAAGGGAAGAGATTCCCTTTCTGTGCGGCAGGAGCCTGTCTTTATGCCCGGCTTCCTCTTTTGGCACCTCTCCCCTGTCGGGGGGACAGATCCTGAGGTGAAGAACGGGAGGCTGGAGGCCCTTGGCTTTCTCACGCTGTCAGTGATTAGCTGTTTTCAGCAATTATGCCTCTCCATCCAGGGTGTGGCGGCTGGCGCCTCTGGTAATGAGCTGATTTCCAGGGCTTGCCTGTTTAAGGCCCGCTGACTTCCTCTTGGCCCTCCATCGCTGCTCTCCTTGGCAGTCTCCGAGTTTACTGACATTATCACCAGCGCGCCGTGCGCCTCTTGGCCAACATGAACGCTCCGAGGAGGCCTGCCAGTCAGCTCTAGGAGAGCCCGGAGGAGCTTCGGGGAGAACTCGAGGGCGGGCGGATGGACAGAGCCTCCGAGCACGCTTGTCTGCAGGAAGGAGGGATGTCGCCCGCTCATTTGCACTTGTAAACCCAGGACTCTGTCTCAGCGCCTCCAGGTCCAGCTTTCCCAGGAGCAATTTCCAGTCTACACTGGAGTAACAGGAGTTCTTTTACAGCCTAGGAGTGATGGGTGAAGTGGTACTCACTGGATAAATGGTTCACGCAATCACTCGTAATAATGATTGAACAACCACAATCTGGTGGCAAACGGAGGTGACAGCGGTGGTGGGTGTATCACCTCCTGCATGGCTGGTGAGACAGACATCAAGCCGGTGGCCTCAGAAGTCCATGTCAAGGAGAATTGTCATGCATGGTGACTAGACCAGGTGCAGGGTGCCAGGAGAGCAGGATCTGGGCCTCCATGCGAAGGGCATTTGAACAGGATCTGAAGGACGGATGGAGGTAATGCTAAGTGGACAGAGGGGGGCGTGGAGCAGAGAGGGAACCCTGGGTGCAGGGAGAGGCATATGCAAAGGCCCAGGGGTGAGAAGAAGGGTGACACTTGCAATCACGGTGACAAGGGCTGTCTGGCTGGAGCGCCCGGAGCCTGGGGGCAGGCAAGCAGAGGCTAGGGCGGCAGGCCGGGCTCGACGATACAGGACCCCGGACAGTCAGGACTTCAGAGGTATTCCAAGGTGGAGGAAAACATGAAGGCTTTCTAAGCAGCAGGGACGCTTGCCTCTAAGACATCATTCTGAGCCAGGTGTTGTGGCTTACATTTATAATCCCAGTTCTTGGGAGGCAGAGACAGGAGGGTCGCAGGTTTGTGGCCAGCAATTTAGTGAGGTCCTCCACAACTTACAGAGACGGTTTCTTTCTTTTTTTTTTTGCAGTACTGGAGAGGATGGCTGTGAACCCGGATTCACTGGTCTCAGCCTCCCAAGTACTGGGATTACAAGCGTGCACCACCATGCCCGGCTGAGATGGTTTCTAAATAAAAATAAATAAAATAAATAAGCTAGGTGTGGTGGTGCACACCTGTAATCACAGTACTAGGGAGGCTGAGACAGGAGGATCACAGGTTCAAGGACAGCCTCAGCAACTTAGAGAGACTCTCTTCAATGTAATGAGACCCTGTTTCCAAATAAAAATAAAATAGGGCTGGGGGTGGGTAGCTTTGAGGAAGAAGGCCCCTGGGCTCAATCCCCGGCACCAAATAAATAAATAAATAAATAAATAAGGGATGGGGGTGTAGCTCAAAGGAAGAACCCCACCTAGGTTCAATCTCCAATAACACACACACACACACACACACACACACACACACACACACACACACACGACATCCTCTGGACGCAGAGTTGGGCTAGCACGATTGGGGCCACTTGTGAACGGCGACAGTGGCTGGTGAGAAAACAGGAGAACAGGAGAGGATGAGGATGGCAGGTGATAAATGAGACAGCCCCCCCTTCCCAACTTACCCACACTGTGTACTCTAAAAGGCAATAGTGGGTTCTTTTTCTTAATTTATTTTTAATTTATTATTTATTTTTTGCGGTACTGGGGATTGAACTCAGAGGCATTCTACCTCCGAGCTACACCCCCAGCCCAATTTTTTTATTCTATAGTTTGAAACCAGGTCTCGCTAAGTTGCGGAGTGCCTCACTAGGTAGCTGAGGCTGGTCTCGAACCCGGATCCTCTGGTCTCAGCCTCCCGAATGCTGGGATTACAAGCGTGCGCCACCAC
>PVLC010026087.1:0-23040 GCA_004027655.1 Graphiurus murinus | reverse complement strand
GGTACTGGGGATTGAACTCAGGGGCGTTCTACCTCCGAGCTACACCCCCAGCCCTATTTTTTATTGTTTGTTTTGAAACCGAGTCTCACTAAGTTGCGGAGTGCCTCACTAGGTAGCTGAGGCTGGCCTCGAACCCGGATCCTCTGGTCTCAGCCTCCCGAATGCTGGGATTACAAGCGTGCGCCACCACGCCCGGCTTGGTCCAATGCTATTTCTAACAGCAGGTTAGGAGTGGTTCGGAGGAGCTGCAGATAAGAGGCTGAAAAGCCAGTCGAGGGCAGTGGTCCAGGAGAGAGCTGTGGTCACACTGGAAGAAGAGGAGGGTTTTGAGTGTGGTGTGTTGGGTAGGGAAGTTGGCGAAACACCTTTTACTGAATGCCTTGTGTGTATTCAAACACTCTACCCTGCCCTTCCTCTAATTTAGTTCCCTTGAAACTCTATTTTAGCCATGTGGTGGCACAGGATTATAATCCCAGTACTTGGGAAGCTGAAATAGGAAGATTGTGTTTGAGGTCTGCCTCAGCAACTTAGCAAGGCCATCACCAACGTAATGAGACCCTGTTTTAAAACAAGAAAAAGAGCTGAGGGTATAGCTCAGAGGTAGAATGCCCCTGGGTTCAATCCCCAGTAACCCCTCCCCCCCACCCAAAAATCTCCATTTTTTTTTTCAGATGAGGCCAGTGAGGCTTTGGGACATGTAAAAACTTCCTTGATGGTGACTAGCAAGAAATGAATGGGATTGAGATTCACAGCCAAGTGTGTTGGGCTGCAGAGTGCTTTTGAATTTTCCTGTCCACCTCCTTGACTCACCCTTTGCAAACAACTGAAGGTTTCAGACCTGTGCAACAAGGCGGATGGTTGTGCCGGTAACAAGAATAAGAGCACAGAATTCTAAGTCTTTTTGTTTTAACAAATATTTTATTCCTGAGTTGTGTGTGTGAGAGAGTGTATCGGTCACATGATTCTAACTTCGATGCAGTTTTATAGATGCCTAAGGTTTTGGGCTACTTGCTTTGTCAGTGTTATCAACTGAAATGTTATAGATAAGAAAGTACTATGAAATAACACAATTCAAATAAATTTTACTGTCCCTGTTTTGGGGGCATAAATTCTTCTTAATAACTGGTTCTGTTGCACATTTGATTCTTGTAAACAAAGAATCCATTGTGCCCCATCTGGAACTCACCAAGACATCCAGGGGGGGGGGGAGGGAGGGGGAGGAAAAGTATAAATGAGTCAGAGTAAAACGGACAATGGAGCAGTTCACTTGGGAACTTCCTCTGCACCCCCCCCCCACCAATAAGTTACCTTTCTCATTTTAAGAGCAAAAAGGCAAGAGAGACAACAATTTGTTTCTTAAATTCTGTTTCAGCCTAAATTCCCCAGGAGACCAGGGTCTCCCCGACCCTCTGCTTTTGAGTCCCCAGTGGACAACCTGATGGAGAACTGTAGCCACGTGACTTTGTGCTTGGCAATTGTAGCCACAGGGTAAATGCCACTTGAAAATGCACCCCTTAATATAGATCACAATGAGATCTTGAAAATAATAGCATTCAAAGATGGGTCCCACATCCACTGGCTTCATTATCACAGTTTGCAAAGCACTGGACACGTCCTTGAATGGTGGTCGTGTGAGACGAGGAGGGAGGAGGGATCTTGCTTCTCTTTCCTGTTGCTGAAGCTCCAGGCCTAGAATAGATCCTGGCACATAATAGATGCCCAGTGAACATTTACTGAATGAATGGCCGCTTAATTGCCACAGGCCAGGTTCTGTTAGGTGTTTGATATCTAATTCAATCTTTTAACAACAATGGGGCCTAGTCCTCCGTTCAGCAGATGATGAAATTGGTGTCTAGAGACATTAAGTAATATCTCCAATGTCATGCAGCTTGGATGTAAGACAGAAAGGATGCAGACCTGGATTTGTGTAGCTCTAAACCTTTCTAGTATATCACAACTATTCTTTGTCAGAATATTGTTTTGGTGGAAATCAGATTCCTTCACACATGGAAAATAGAATTTGCCCCAATTTTGAAACTGTGAGATTTCTAAGAATTCCCTGGACCAAGCACATAGCCGGTGTCCAGTTAGTGGTGACTAAATGAGTGACTGGTGTTGATTCCTTTCTAATGCTTCTTGCTTTCAATATGTGAAGGACATACAGGTTTTTAGCTTTCAATAAGAGTTTATTCTCAAGATAAGCATTGTCAAAATGCCAAACCAGCGCTGGCCAGTTTGGAAGCATCCCACAGAGGCACCATATTGAGGATATTGTGGGAACTTCTTCCACCTTGTTTAAGGTGTTCACTTCCCTCTTGCCACCAGGAAGAAGAGGGAGCTGGGCAGTGCAGTTGTGAACTTTCCAGTTTTGCAGGAGTGGCCAGACTTAAGCGTCTTTCCCATCGTTCTCTGCACTTAACTCTTTGATATTGCCTATAAGATTAACCAAGTTCTCTTTTCTGCCCACCTGTCACCTCTTCTTTCCTTTTAGTACATTCCTTCTTGCAATATCCTGTTTTGAAAGGAGTTTCCCGTTTAATATTTTTGACTCCAACAGCATTTTCATTTCACTCCATCTCAAACTCCTATCTGTTGTGAAAAAAATAACCAGCATCTCTCTCCGCCTCTGCCCCGGGTTTGCTTGGTGGCATCTGCTGAACCACTAAGGAAATGAGGACCACGTGACTGAATGGAGGGAACAAAACCTAGACTCAGTCTTCTTCATCTGAGCCGCACTGGACACAAAGGAGTGTGAGATAAGGTGGTGACAGGTGGCGGGAGAGCGAAAGGAGAGAGGCAGACAGCGGGCCATCAAGACCAAAAGAAAACTGTTTCCCGAGTGGAACCTGCCTCGAAATAGATTCATCCCTTGTTTTCTTGCCCTGAATTAAGATCTTGGTCCATTTGTGTTTTGCATGGATGGAGAGATGGAACGTGCTATATCTGGTACTTTTTTGGCAGATAGGGTTTCCTGTTGCACTGTGTTTTCAAATAAAACTGCATATACAAATTCGTTCTCTAGAGTATTGAGTTGTTTTAGGTTGAGCATACTTGGTGGGCAAGTACCATGGCGCAGATGCTTGCCGGGCAGGTCCATACTGGATGAAGTTAAGCAATGGCTCATTTGTCTGGTATCTCAGTAGTATCCAAAATTCCCAGATAAATGCAGTTCACTCCAGTACGTGCTAAAATGTATTTTTTTGTTTGTTTGTTTAAGTCACCTTGATAGAAATTGGTCTTAAAATATTCTAAGCTCCCTTAGCAAGTAGATTTGATTCTCTCTTGCTATCTTGGCCATCACCATGGGGATAAATATTGTACTTTTTTCATGTGATGTGTGATGGTGTCATTAGAGTTCGCTATTACGTGGTAGAACTTGTCCCTACAGGCAAAATATCTCAAGCTGCTGTGTACTCTGTGTGCCTTTAAAGTTTATCTGTCTTCTCTTCCACACGTGGTCAGCGCCTGCCTCACCACCACTGTGTGGGGCCCTAGGAACCTCTTTCCACCCATTTCTTCCCATATTCTATCTCTAGCTTGCTGTACCTGGGGAATGCCATCCCCAGTTTATCAAGATGGATTCTTTAATTTGTTTATTTTTGTGGTACCGGGGATTGAACCCAGGGGCATTCTACCTTTGAGCTATACCCCCAGCCCTATTTGTTTTTCTTTATTTTGAAACAGGGTCTCACTAAATTTCAGAGGGCCTCACTAAGTAGCTGAGGCTGGCCTCGAACCTACGATCCTCTTGTCTTAGCCTCCCAAGTACTGGGATTACAGGCATGTGCCACCATGCCCGGCTCAAAGTGGATCTGAAGCAATAACAAGTAGGCTGTGCGTGCAGACCAGATGACCCCCTTCCCCACGTTATCTCTTTAAGCTCTAGTGAGGTGGACTTTCTGGTCTGCAGCATTTTAGCTTCTCAGAAGTGCGTTAGACTGAAGTCCCAGGCTGGATTCTGGTTAGTTAAGTTTCAAGATAAGTGAGCTGTCACTCTGTGAGTCATCTTGTTCTGTTTTAAGCAGTGACACAGCCTCAGAGAATAAAGGGATGCCTAATCATCTCCCATTTCCTGTCATGGTTGACGTCACTGTCATCGTCATCACCTTCAACTGCATCAGGTTGCTAAGTACCCCAAAGTACATAAACTGCGAGACAAAATATGTTACATAGGCGCGTTCACTGGCGTCTAGGAATCTGCTGCCTTTAAATAGCTCACACTAAAATGGATCTGATGCAGACGAATGCATTGATTGCTCTGTGGGAGGTAATAGATGGCATTAACTAGTACTCTGAAAGTACAAATCCAGTATCCCAGTTGCCGAGGGCCTACTGGATGTCACAGGTGCCCACGATGTATCACTGGGTGCTGAGACCACGCAGAGAAATAGGACACGATCGGCACCCTTAGGGAACCCCAGGCAGTGGCAGAAATGTGTCTGAGTGTCTTTGGAGCCAGGAAGAGCAGCACTTGGCTCAGTGTGGAGGTGGGGAGCCCCGAGCAAAGCCCCAGACATTAGCTGGGTGAAGGGGGCTGGGGAGGCCCATCAGGAGGTGGGTTGATGGTGTGAGACCTTGGTCTTAGCTCCCTCCTGGTGGGGAAAGAGGGATTGTGATTGGGGTGGATTTGCTTTGAACTAGGGCTGTGGGCTCATCTCTGGATTCTTAGAGCTGGGTTTGAGAAACAAGCATGAGGTTCAATTCCAAAAGCTTGCAGCTGGATGTAGGGGAGGAGGAGAGGTACCATTAGCAGGACTGAGTTGCCCTGAGTTCGGGGTGCAGCCAGGAATCAGAGGGGTGCAGTTCAAGAGAAAGAGAATGCGCTCAGCTTCGGACCTGCAGCTTTGGGCTGCCTGTGGACATGCTGGGCTACACAGGGGGCCCAGCTAGGCCCTCAGTCTCATCTTAGTGAATCTGGACGTACCAGATTTTCTAATTTTGTCCTGCGAAAGCTGAGGAGAGCTTCTGGCTTTGCAAGGAACAGATAAGGTAGGGAGGAGTAAAGGTTCCTCCCAGTCAAAACTAAATCTGAAGGAAACCAGGGAAGACAGACCTGTTGCACCCCCAGGCGGGTGCTCAGTGAGGTCCTTTGAGAAAGAGGCAGGGCTGCAGCAGTGGACACTGCTGCAGTGGTCGTGGCCCAGGCTAGGCAAAGACAGCTCTTGGGTGGCCAGGCTCAGCTCCGCGCTGCTGACGGGGCAGCGTGCTGTCCTTGGGTATCCCTGGCAGGCTGCCAGCCCTCCAGTGGGCTGCCACTCAGGGTGGGGAGGGCGGGAGGGGAGGGACCTGCCCCCCCCCCCCAGGTGTCTTTTGGCTTTGAGACTCAAGAAAAAGAACAGCTTATTGTACACATCATGACCCAGAGAGCCAGCTATTGATCAGCTGAGAACCAGAGAGAGAGAGAGGAGGGAGGGCAGGAGATGTTCAAATAGTTTGTTCAGCTTGAAGCAAAATTTAAAAAACATACAGAGCTGAAAGGAGGAGAAGTTGCCCTCGTGGGCCCTTCATTAGCAAGTTCACCCTGTGGCCGCCAGCTGTCCTGAGAGCTGCTCTCCAGCTCTCCGAGGGCTCTCTAGTCACCAGGAATGGGTCAGGGCGACGACTGCAGAGGGCAAGAAGGGAGCGCGCCGTTCCGCACTTAAGCTTTTCTTAATTAGAGGCCGGAAGAACAGGAGCAAGAACAGGGTTGAGTCTCCCGGGTGCGGCTGACCGCGGTCACTAGTCCGCAGCATGGCTGGCTGCTGCTTAGCTTGATTTTCCTTGTGATTTTTCTTTGTTATGCACTGATCAGATTCCCCTGTCTGCAGTCAGAGGGGAGCAGATAGCCCGAGGATAGCAATTCGCTGTCGCTAGGCCCCGTCTTCTTTGCTCAGCCCACGGTGCTGTGTACAATCACGTTGGCACCTGCCCAGCTGCTTCGGGCCTTCTGAGCACACACTGGGAAGACAAGCCTGTCTTCTGGGAGCCTCTCCTTCCCTCCCTCCCTCCCGATTTCCTTCTTACCTGATGAAACCCTGGTGCACCAGGCCCTCGCCTGCAAATAGAACTGACGGCACGGCTACGTCATCAGGCCTGGCCGAGCTCATTGGCAGAGAAGTTGAGAGTTTTATTTTAGACCCAGAGAAGACAGGCAGTGTAGATCCAGATAGAACAGGTCTCTTCCGGCTCAGGCCCTCCTCCTGCGGTTGCTGGGGCTTCCTAGGATGGAATGTCAGAGGGAGCACTCTGCTTTATTGCACGCAGGGCCACAGGAGGACCGCCCTGCTGCTCTGCTGGGAGCACTAAGATGCCGAGGCCCCCGATGCTGCCCCCCACGCTGCTGGCTGGCGCTGAACCTCACGCAGGCCTTCCAGTTGCTCTTACTGTAGTGCGTCAGGCAGGAGCCTGTTTATCAAAGACCCTGTCTGTTCTCACCCTCTTTTCCTTTCTCTGGACACAGTCAGGTTTAAAACCCGTGCATACACACCTCATGTAGAGCAAGTGCTTTCTAAAGGAAGACTCAGGAGAGGTTAATCTCAACTAGGATGCTGTCTCTGCAGACAGGGGAGGTTTCCACCTTCTGGGATAAAAACTCAAGTGCAAGGCACAAGTGTATAGGTTTCATCCAGGGAGTCACAGTAAGCCAAATATTTGAAATTATGAGGATCCACTTAGCAACCAGAGAGGACACCTAAAAATCGGGACACATGGTCTGGCAAAATTTACATCTGGTTGTGCACTTAAGAAATCTTTTTCTTTGTAAAATGTTTGTGAGAAAGTATACAACTTGGCACCAGCCTGCAAGCCTGCACTATAACAACAGAATACAAATAATACTTTTTAGACATTTTAACTCAGGGCTGTCTTGAGAAAATTCATGTTCCCTGCATATTACGGTCAGATTGTAGATAGGTAAACACTCTGGATGGAAATTTGCTTGCAGAAAAGAGCAGTGAGATTAGAGCCAGGTGAGGAGGTGTGGTGGTACACACCTGTAATCCCACTACTTGGGAGGCTGAGACAAGGATTTCAGGTTCGAGGCTTGCCTCAGCAACATAGTGAGACCCTCAACAACTTAACCAGACCCTGTTTCAAAATGAAAAAAAAAAAAATTAAAAAGGGCTGGGGGTGTAATTTGGAGGTAGAATGCCAAAAAAAAAGGGCAATGAGACCAAAATTAAGCCTTTCTTGTCATTACATTTGTAGACTATGCCTGTCTTGATTTTGCAATAATATATTGCAGTATTCCCTGCACTTGTTTTTTGCTTGTCTCTTGTCTGCAGTCACACTAAGCAGGTAAATTTCTATGACTTTAATATCACTACCATGTTTGTGTGTGTGTGTGTGTGTGTGTGTGTGTGTGTGTGTGTGTGTGTTTATTGAGGATTGAACTCAGAAGCTCTCTACCTCTGAGCTATACCCTTAGCCCTTTTTATTTTTCAAACAGGGTCTCACTAAGCTGGCCTTGAACCTGTGATGCCCCTGGCTCAGCCTCCTGGGGGGCTGAGATTACAGGACAGGCACGTGTCACGGTGCCAGGCCTTGCTGTGATCATTACTGAAGTGGCATTTGGGGTCAGGTTTCCCTCTCTGCGATGACTTCAGTTTAGAGCCAGAGGAGTAGAGGACCCTGGGTTCCTTCTGGGGCTGGTGTAGCCCTGCATGTGGAGGGCCCCTCCTCTGCAGCCTCCCCCTTCTAGACGAGCGAGGTTGGGTTTGGCCAGCCTCTGGAAGCCAGTGGGCTTCGCTCCCAGTATTTTCTGTAGGGCTGTGGACTGGGCCTGGCCCCTGACAGCACACTCTGAACGCAGATGACAGCAGTAATTGGCTGAGAGATAAACCACAACGTGCTGCAGGGAGTTAAGTGGCTAAGTGACAATTGCAGCCCTGCAGCCTCCGGATCAGGGGCAGCCAGGCCATTTGTTCTCGGGTTTAAAGGAGCAATAACGCATTAATTGAAGGAGGGCTTCTAGGTTAACATGCTTCGCCCGGCTTGGCTTCTGCACCTGCTTTGAGGAGCAGAAGGAGGTGACGCAGAGAAGGTTCACTTTGTGGACCATCTCACCCAGTCCCACTCCTCACACTGGATTCAGATTTGGAAAGTTTGTGTCCTCGATTCCCATGGATTGATAGCTGATGTCCTTTGAAGATTTTGCAAAAAAAAAGCTCCCGGGCAGCAGGAAGGGACCTGTTAACTGTCAGTGAGGAGGTTTTGGTGTCTGGCACAGGGAAAGTGAGGCCTTCAGCTCAACCTGGGCTGCCGTCCTCCCTTCCAGAAGTCCATTAGCACTCTGGTTTTTATTTTTAAAGTTTTCATTCCAAAAATGATCTATGAGTCAGATAGAGCAAAGAACAGCAGAGATGAGACCTGGTTGCTTTTTTTGGAACTTACAGTCTGCTTTGAAGAGACAGATAATAAATAATTATAATCTTTTTGTTTTTTTGGCACTGGGGATTGAACCCAGGGGCATCCTACCTCTGAGTGACATCACCAACCCTTTTTATTTTGAAACAGGGTGTTGATAAGTTGCTGAGGATCTCATTAAGTAGCTGAGGCTGTCCTCGAATCTGCAATCCTCCTGTCTCAGGAGGGATTACAGGCGTGTAGTCTGTTTTTGACTTGTTCAGAGTGGGGATCTTTACTTAACAGAGTCTGGGGTCCTTGGAGAGGGAAAGCTGCAAGCTAGAGTGGACAGGGCTGGATCTGCCTTGCTGTCTGCAGGGTCGTTGGATCCTGTTCTGACCATAAGATGATTAGTTTGGATGGAGATAAGCAGACGAAACAAGCTCATGAACTAGTCCAGAGCCCTTTCTCTGTGCAGTCTGGCCTTGTACTACAGAGTTCTCAGGGTCTAAATACCTTGCAAGTATTGTCTAATGGGTTCGTTGCTTTTGTTTGCAGAGTTGCCTCCAGCCTCAGCAGCTCGGTCTTTTTATTTCCCTAACCACCCCCACCCCTGTAGTTTATAGGGCTTAACCAGCTGGTCTTAGTTTGTGGGGAGAACAAGTCATTTTTGGAAAAGGAACCACTCTGCTTTGGGACAGTTTTCTCCCCAGAGGACCAAACCTATGTAAAACAGCAAAAGAAGCAATGGGGTAGGCCCTGACTTGGAGCAGGTAGAAGCTCAGCTCTACTCTTGCCTGGAGGTGGAAAGTCTTAGGAAAACTCCTTGGTCCTCTGCAGCCAGCACTGCTGCAAACGAGGAGGGAGACTTCAGAACAGGCAGCTCTGCCAGGTTGTGGGAACAAGTGTCTGTAGGGCTTTTTGCTCTGTGGGCTTGTTTAGGAAACCACCAGGCAGTGTTGAGGATGCTGGCTTGCCCTTGTTAGAGAAGGCCTTCTGTCCAATTTTCAAAGAGAACCCAGATGAGAATGGTGGAATCACACAGTCATAGCCAGAGACTCCCCCAGGAAGATGAATAAATTGTTCATTTAAATAAAGTTTTTCTAGCTGGGTGCGGCAGTGCATGCCTGTAATCTTGGTACTTGGGAGGTTGAGACCAGAGGATCAGAGGTTGGAGACCAGCCTCAGCAACTTAGTGGCACCATGTATCCAAATAAAAAATATGATAGGCCTGGGAGTATAGCTAAGAGGGAGAATGCCTCTGGGTTCAGTCCCCAGCACCACAATAAAAATGAATAAATAGCTAAATAAATAAGCAATTTTTTCTCTACAGGGTCTTAGCTTTGTGGTGAGAGACAGGCTGTCTAAATTTAAAGTCTGACTCTGCACCTTGTAGCCATATGACCTGGAGAAAAGTGGTTGATCTTCTCAACTGTTAGATTGGGTAATGATATAACCATTGTAGGATTGTTCTCAGAACAAAATCAGCTACTTTCCATAGCACTTAGTAAGTCTTCAGAGAAGCACGTAGTGCCTGGAATATATTAAGTGCTAATTAAATGTTAGCTGTTGTTCTTACTGTCCTGCTATTATTACTCATGTTCTGCACCTCATATCTTTAGTATGAATCACAAAAGTAATCACAGCATTTGACCGAGGCCAGGCAGGGTCTGGGCAGCTCCAGAATCAGTCCCAGTTGGCTTCATTTCATTTTTTTTTTTTGTTGTTGTTGTTAGATGTACCACATTGGGAAAGAGAGCTACAGAGAAAGGATTCTGTAGATTGTCTGTTTCAAAGGATATAAAAACAATAAAAACACCACAAAAACAAACAGCAAGTTATTTGGATATGAACTTGGTCTATCAGCCTTGGAACAAAGCAGTGATAGCACAAACAGAAGATCTGTATTAATTTCTTGGATGCTATATAGCTATTATATGGCCAACAATTATATTGGAGTTGGGTATGGTGGTGCATGCTTGTAATCCCGGTACTTGGGAGGCTGAGACAGGAAGATTGTAGGTTCTCAGCCAGCCTCAGCAGCTTAGTGAGGCCCTCCGCAACTTAGACTCTGTTTCAAAATAAAAAACAGGGCTGGGGGTGTAGCTCAGAGGTAGAATGCCCCTGGGTTCAATCCCAGCCAAAACAAATAAATAAGTAAGTAAATACATACATACATACATACATACATACATACATAAAATGGGCTGAATGGACTTGGGTATAGCTTGGGGGTAGAATGCCCCTGGGTTCAATCCCCAGAACCACCAAAAAACAAACAAACAACAAAACAAAACAAAACAAACAAACTTAAACATTGGATTGAGAGTTTTTAAATGACTTAATTTAATTTACATACTATAATATTTATTCTTTTTGGTGTAGTGTTCTGTGAATTTTGGCAAATGCATAGAGTCACATAACCATCACTACAGCTAAGATAAGGAAGATTTCCATCACCCTGCCCCCAAAGGACATTCTCATGCTACCCCTTTATAGCCAGATAATCCCCCTACATTTAACCCCTAGGACCTCCTGATCTGCCCTCCATCCCTGGAGTTTTGTCTTTTCCAGAATGTCATCACAGAGCAGGTATCCTCTTGAGTTTGACTTCTTAGCATCATGCATTTGAGATTCCTTCATGCTGTTATGTGTATCCGTAAAATACTTATTTCTAATGCTCATAAATCATCAAATTCTAGAGTGGATAAAATCGTAAAGATCTGAGCCAAACATTCTCATTTCCCAGGTGAAGATGCAGTGACCTTGTAGGGTGGATGACTTGCCCAAGGTCAGGAAGCTAATTAAAGACAGAGCATGAACTCTGGAATTCCCTATTCTTAGTCCAGGCCTGGCCTGTTAAATCATACCGGGATTAGGAAGACTTTGTAGATGATTGTCAAGGAGGGGGTTCCAGTCTTCTCATTATTATTGGTCAAAATCCGCTCAAGCAAGCTAAGCCTAACTTGTGATAACGATTCTAGAACGGTTCTATTTCTCAGATGGGTAACGTCTTTAGAAAGTGTAGATTTGACTCTTGCTAACTAACACATTTCTTCCTGAGGTAGATCTGTATCTTTGCTGGTATCAACCTCGGTGTGACTTGAAAAGAGCTTAACCCAAAAGCCTATCACTTATTTTGTGTTTATAATAATAATTTCCTTTTGATAGCTAATTTATCAAAGTATTTTGAGTGCTAATCATCTTCCTTTGGTGTTTTAAATACTGATGTGTCTTTTGTAGAGCATCAGCAAGTGGATCTGATTGGAACAGAGCTATTGATTCCTCAGTTCATTTGCTAAATAATGACTTGTAGAAATTCTACACTGAAAGCACTGAATTATGGGAAATAGAAGTGAGACACCGTTTTTTGATAAATTTACACTTGATAACTCGATGCCAAGAAATGTGTGCACAAAATCCTCCAACTTGAAGTTCTAACTTAAAGTTCTTTTGTGTACACATGGAATCTTGCTAAGCACTATGAAAATATAAAGATGATAAGGCAAACTCCCTTTCCCCAGGAAGCTATAAGCTAATACCACAGAAAAGTACAAACACAGTGCTATTGGAAATGTGGTCTCTTGGAGAAAACCAGTTGGGATGTGGTTATTCAGTGCACACAGCAACCCAGAATTTTGCACAAAGGAAGCTAAGGTCAAGGGTGTGCTGTCGGCAGCAGACCTGGTAGAACCACGTAGCATAGAGGGAAGGAGTTTGGAAGCTGGAAAACGAGTTTCCTAGGAAATACATTAGCCTGGGCAGAACCCAAGAAGGCCCAGACTACACGGGGCAACAGGGATGGAAAGGAAGAGGCATTTGGGCCGTAAAAATAATGATTCAGAGAGGATTAGGCGATTGTGCCCTGGATGTCTGGATGGGCAAGTCTACCATGCTGGAGAAATTGGGTTATGTCTCGCAGAAGCGAGCTGGATGGGAGTTAAGTGGGTGAAACTGGGAAGTGTAATAAGGGAGGAGGGGACGGGCACTGCTTCTCTGACCAGGTCAGGCTTGTCTCCCTGTATTTATGTGTGAAACTATTAACAAGTATTTATGTTTGGTTGCTACCCATTTTCAGAACTTTGGCTATAATCCAACTTTCCTTGAGTAGAGAATTCTGGTGTTTGTCCTAAAAAGTTGGTTCCACAGTGTATAGGACCATGGGCAGAGCTCAGTGGTAGAGCACTTGCCAAGCATGTGTGGGGCCCTGGGTTTGATGCTCAGCACCACACCCAAAGAATGTTGGCTGAGTTATTTTAGGCCCCTTCCTCCACCTATGGGATGATTCAGTGCTTAAAAAGAGGCAGCATGAGTACTGGTGAGGCAGTTTACACAGGATCAAAGGCGGACCGGACCCTAAGTTGTCACTCTGAAAAGTATGCACCCTGCTTAAGAGTTGAAGGTACATGTGTTAAGACAACTTTAGAGTGAAGTTATATGCCAAAGTAAATGGAAAAAATGTGTGTGTGTGTGTGTGTGTGTGTGTCTGTGTGTCTGTGTGTCTGTCTGTCTGTCTGTCTGTCTGTCTGTCTGTCTCATACTGGGAATTGAACCTAGGGGCATTCTATATCTGAGCTACACCCCAGCCCTTTTATTTTATTTTATTTTGTACTTTGAAACAGGATCTTGCTAAGTTGTGGAGGGCCTCCCTAAGTGACTGACACGGCCCTTGAACCTTCATTCTTCCTTTCCCAGCCTCCTAAGTACTGGGGTTACATGTATGCACCACCGCACCTGGGTGTAAATGGAAATTTTAAGCCAGCATTGATTAAAATGTGGGGAAACTAAGCCAGGCGTGGTGGTGCACACTTGTAATCCCAGTACTTGGGAGGCTGAGACAGGAGGATCGCAGGTTTGCATCCAGCCTCAGCTACTTAGTGAGGCCCTCTGCAACTTAGGAAGACCCTGTTTCAAAACAAAATAAAAATAGGACTGGAGGTGTAGCTCGGAGGTAGAATTCCCCTGGGTTCAATCCCCAGTATCGAAAAAAAAAAAAAATGTGGGGAAACATCTTATATTTTGCGGATGTCTGTGAATGGTCCAGTATACCTACAGAAGAATCTTGTAATAATTAGAAAAGTGCTCAAGCTTTTCATAGCCTAAATATCACAGGAAACTCCAAGTAACTGTAAGGAATAAAGTTTCTCATGGCAGAATTGTATACAACAGTGACATAAAAACAGTAAAGATTGCCGAGTAGCAGAATATCGAGGCAAATGTTGCTTAGTCTGGTATTTCCTTTGGTTTGGGAGAGGTTGCTATGACAGGGATGAATAGAGAGATACTTAATGGGAGAATGGACAAGCAGCAGGGACACTCTAATGACAGCTTTAGAATGTCACCACTGAAAGAGCTGAGAGCCACACACACACACAAATGGAAGTTACTTCTTAGTTTTACTTTTAATTGACACAATTGTTCAGATTTGTGGGGTACGATGTGATGTTTTGATATATCTATACATTGTGTAATGATCAAGTCAAGGTAGTCCAACATTTTCCTGTTCTTTGTGGTGAAGCATTAAAAGTCATCTTTTCTCCTTACTTTGAAACATGCATACATTATTATTGATAATATTCACCGACTCTGCAATAGAGCACCAGTACTAATTCTTCCTAGCCAACTGTAACTTCTGCAATGAAAAGATGGAAGTTTTTCATGCAAGGCAGAGAGCTTGGTAGCAGGATCTGTTTGGTGTTTCCAGTCTTCTTCCTAAGTAAGTCCATGAAAGCAGAGTCCAAGTGAAGAAAATTTCTAGGGAACTAGTTTCCTGTTCACCAAGCCCCGCCCTCCTCCCCCCACCCCCTCTTTATGAAGTGGTTCAGGCCCATTCATGTTTCCTGCATATTCACCCAAGAGAGTAGTGGGCTGAGTTAACCATGTGTACGAGAGTCCAAGAGCCCACACTTTAGTTCTGATTCATCCACACCTCAGGCCAGTCACAAAGTATTTATTTTAGATGCCTTTTTTCCTCCCCATAAAGAATGG
Source organism: Graphiurus murinus (assembly GCA_004027655.1). Taxonomy (NCBI): domain Eukaryota; kingdom Metazoa; phylum Chordata; class Mammalia; order Rodentia; family Gliridae; genus Graphiurus; species Graphiurus murinus. Next base: position 8,730 of record PVLC010026087.1, on the reverse strand, counting down.
TTGGAATTTCCTAGTCCTCTCCATCTCCCCATGGACACTGAGACCATTGACATAAAATATGTAAAAGCATCAAAGCATTTTGACAATTAAGCAAGTGTCCATTTAACTAAGTGTGGGGGAGAAAAGAAAAGGAAAGAAATGGAAGCTAGAGATGAACTCAGAGGGTCTAAGTCCAAGTGTGTGTGGTTATCAGTGTGGACCTTGAGGAGGAGGGGTTGCAGAGGACATCAAGGAAAGGGGTCTCACAGGGCCACATTTGTAACCGGAGCCCAGGGGGGAAGGTGGCGAGTCAGAATCTCTATGGCTATCAGCTGTTCCCAACAGCTTTGGACACATCGCTGGAGCTTTTGATGTTTTATGTGTATGTACAGAGAGATGCTCTTAAACTGGAAAACAAACACGCATGGAGAGCCTTTAAGAGCCGCTTTCTGAGATTAGAAAAGACTTGCGCTGAATCCAAGAAGAGACGACATCATGGTGAAATGGAAAGTTTACATGAGTTTAACCCCGGGCCAGAATTTCCTTTAGTAAAGTAAATTTAGCTCAGCGGTAGTTAAAGGAGAAGGCATGCGTTTTTTGCTGGCAAAAATGATAGAGGCCTAAGAAGCAGTGTAGCCTGTAGGACAAATGGCCTCAGCTGTAAATCCAGAAGAAAAATAAAGACAATTCTCAGAGCTACAGTTTTTAAGAGAATGTGACTCTTGATTGAAGCAGCGATTTTATACCACTGGTAGACTTTTGGTGCTTCTAGGGGGAATGGGTAACTTGGTACCTTGTGTTTTTTTTATTTATTTATTTATTTATTTATTTATTTATTTATTTATTTATTTATTTATTTTTAGAAGTGGTATCATAAGCTGGGCATGTTGGACCACACCTGTAATCTCAGTACTTGGGAGGCTGAAACAGGAGTATCACAGATTTAAGGCCAACCTCAGCAAATTAGCGAGACTCTCAGCAACTTAGTGAGACTCTGTTCAAAATAAAAAAAAAAAAAATAGAAAGGGCTCAGGGTGTAGTTCAGAGTTACAATGTCTGTGGGTTCAATCTCCGGCGAAGGAAGGAAGGAAGGAAGGAAGGAAGGAAGGAAGGAAGGAAGGAAGGAAGGGGGGAAGGGGGGAAGGGGGGAAGGGGGGAAGGAGGAAAGGACTGTATCATAAATTTAAATTGCAAGGTACTTGTGGGTGAAGCCATGCTCTTGTGTGAGAGACAGGAACTCAGTGGTCTTTTGAGAATTCTTGCTTTGTCTCCATGTGTCCTGCCTTGGCCACGCTGCTCTGGAACCGTGACCTTTCTCTGCAGCCTGCACAAGAGCACAGAGAGCGGTGGCAGTAAGTGCGTGGGGACCGGTCTCCTGAGGTCCTTTTGCTGTGGCCACCGGGTCACAGCAGAGAACCCTTTCAGCTCCCGTGCATGTGTTCACTGTGGCGCAGGTGACTAGGGGCAGGGGATGAAGTCATTGCCTCCTCTCGTTTTACAAGGTGCCCTGGGGCCTGGGCTCTGTCCCTTGTGAAACAGATCCAAACCGGGGGCATCCTTTGAAGTTCCTGGCTGTGCCACTTGGACCAGCCCTCGGAGCACACAGAAGGGATGAGTAACTGGTCCTGAGTGTTTAACTACCCATTACCTGTTTGTTCAGAGCATGGGAAGAAATAAGCAAAGAAAACATAAAAACAGGTTAGACAACAGCCGGTTAGACCTTTCTGTCTCCCTGTGCTGCCCGCTGGTATGTCAACAATTCCTGGATTTGGGGAACTCTCTTCACAGCCTGCTCACCACTTCACCGTGGTGGGAGAGACCGAGATGCAAGAAGCATGATTGGGGACATTAAGAGGAGTATTTTCAAATCACTAAGTGGCTACATCAACAGTAACAGTAGTCTACCATTAAACCATCGAGGTAGCCTTTCTTCCTCATATTTTTAGGGTTACTATTGGACCATTTAGGGTTACTATTGGTGGTTGCTTATAGAAAAAAAAAAAAAAGTAACTCTTTAACATAAGACCTATGTACTTTCCTCATCTTATGATTGGAAAAAAAAAATCTTGAACACAGTGTGTTTGAGCCATTTCTTAGTCCTCAAAGTAGGTTAAAGGATTCTCTCTGGAAAAAAAGTTTTGTTTATGGGGTCCAAAAATAGTCACTAAGACTTATTTCCTTTTTTGTTTACGAGTTTTTTTTTTTCCACTTTGGAAGTTGGGAAGTAAATTCTGGCTTTAGGTCATGCTTCATAGTAAGTAACTTGAGGTGAAAGTGGAATATTCAGAATAAAATGCTGGGAAAGGAGGAAAGGGGCTAAAATCGAAGGCAAACACGTAGATACAGGAAGTTGAGGAACTTTAGACAGAAGAACTTCGAAATGGCTGATTACTGGTGAAAATGTAGAAGGAAACAAACAACATCGTAATTGACTTTTTGGAGTCTGATCTCCGGAATGATAAAGCACCAGCATTACACACTTTCATAACTTGTGTCAACAGGCATAGTACATGCTCAGAAGGCGGCAAGCCATCAAAAATATTTGAGAAAAGTTTTATAAACAAACGAAGCATTTAAATGACTGTAACTGGGCAAATAAGTCTGGCTTTAAAGTTGTATATATCATGTAAAAGCAAATATCTGAGTAGTCATTGACCTTTTGTTTCTCTTGTAATCTAATGTTCAGTAAGTATTTGATCGAGTTTCTCTCAAGAGCCTGTTATAGGATATAATAGTGCTCATTTGTTCATTCATTCATTAATTCATTCATTAATTCACTCATTCAGTATTGAGTGGTGAATGATAGGGACACGTCACAGACTTAATAACTTCGGAAGTAACCAGAGTAGGGAGATGGGTTAGGCCGTTCTCTGTTGGCCGGGGGTTAACAGTTGAGTTGCACCTGGCTCCTACCTGGAACTGAGTTTCATTATCAGCAGGTTTTTGCAGGATTATTTTGTCTTTTAATCTAGGGTGTTTCTTTTGCCACTGGGACTCTGAAACCTGCAGGAGTTTGCGTGTGGGAGAAAACCTAGCCTGGGCCAAGCAGCCCAGGAAAGGTAGCAACAGCAAGTTGATTTAAGACCCCACAACCCATCATTTGGCTCAGTCAAAACAGGGGAGGCCTGAGAGAACCTTCTGGTAAAACCAAGAGAGGGAAAAACTAAAGAATAAATAGAGTTCCAGAGAGGGAGATGACGGCAGCAGTCTGCATGGCCTTTACAGACTGACCTGCTTGTCAGGAAGAGCACAGTTCAGGAAAGGCTCGAGCGTCAGGTCTGAGAAGCCAGTGGCATTCATGGGCACACAGGAGTGTGTCCACCTGCAGTCCTTCCTGTTCTTCAGACTACTTAACGTTCCATATTAGATTCACGCAGGTCGCCTAGGTAGGGCCCTGGGCAAGGAAATGGGGGTACGCGGGGTGACACGGGTAGGAGCACGGGCTGATTCAGAAATCAGCCACGCATTAGCTATGTGATCTGTAGGCATTTTCTTCCCACACCTAAGAAGGACGGGCAGTATGTACAGGAAAAGGGGGCTTTTTAAAAAGGCAAAGCTTCTTTCTGCAGGTGAGCTGTGAAGTGGCGGGAGAGACCAGACCTGATGTTAATTTTTACGTCCCTTCTAGCTGGATTGTTTGGGCAAATCACCTAGCAATTCGGAGCCCTAGTTTCTTCTTCCATAAGATGGGTGTGATTGTTTCTACCCTTCTCTCCCTCCTAGCTCTGTTGCAAATACAAAATGAATAGAAAGGGCACAGAGTGAACTGGTAAGCCCCATGCACATGTGTACGATGATCTGATTAAATCATCATGATAATAGCAATAGCCCTGGAGTGGGCTGGGCTTGTTCGCCAGCTCTACCAGTCTTCAGGAATTACCTGCTGGATTCAGTCTCGGGAGCCAGCCGGCCCTTAAAGGAATCTCCACTGGGTCTGCTGGCCTGTCGGGCTGTCTGAGCTTAGCCCAGTGGGGCCTGGGAGTCTCTCTCCAGTCCCCAATTTTAGGGTACATGTATGTCAGTTTTGACAAGTCCCAAGTCCAATTTCTTTGTCTTCTTTTTAAAATTTACATCTCTGGGTGCTTTAGTTCTGTTGAGAGAAAACTCTGCTGGGTGCTTTGGTAACTTGTGCCCTCCCCATGAGATGCCCCCTCACTCCAGACATCCACCGGGATGACCGTGACTGAGGGTGGAGGCCACGTGCTGTGAGGTGGGGAGGCCTCGCACTGGTTCAGGCTCATGGACACGGGGAGGACACTCCTCTGAGTCCCTCCTCAGGGCCTGGCGGCCAGCAGAGAGGAGGCAGGCGCCTTCCTCAGATTCCGCAGGGCCGCTCCCGTTGCTGCAGGGCCCTCCCCGCTCCAAGAGCGAGCAGGCTGTGGCATCCCGTGCCCACGCTGTGACTCTGTGTGTCTCCCTTGAAGCCAGACCAGGCCTGAAAGATGGAACAAAGAATTTCGCTTTGAGAACATACGGAGAGGGCCAGACTCGTCCCACGTGGCCCCCCAGGCAGAATAAACTCGGGCTGCTCGTTGTGAGCAACGGCTAGCAATAAAACATTCTTTCCTGGAGCCCTTTTGACTGTGAAGGAGGCTCGGGGGAGAGACAGCAGGGATTCTTTCTTTTCAGCTGCTTCTTCCTCTGTTGCTTACATTCTCTCCACAGAGCTTATTGGGCTGCTACTGTGTGTGTGTGTGTGTGTGTGTGTGTGTGTGTGTGTGTGCGCGCGCGCCTGCCTGCCTGGGTTTTATGGGGGAGACTTGATTAGCTTTGGCTGTTTTGTTGTCGTTGGTGGCGCTGAGGATCCTATTTTATTTTACTGCCCCTTGACATTTCTTAAAAGGAGCCTTCCAAGCAGGAGGTCCTATCCTGAAGACCGGTTTCTGGGCAGTCAAGTTGACGGGGTTAAACATCGGGAGAGTAAACTCGATAGACAAAAAGAGCAGCCTGAACAACTCCAGCCCCATTCCCCGGAGACCTCTGATGGCCAGAGGCCTCGTTTATGAAGATCTAGGGGCAAAGAGACCGAGTTCTGCGTCCCACCCTTCTCATTCAGCGACCCCTGCATTTGCAGCAGCAGCTGACTATTGGGGCCACTGATAAAACCGGGCCAGGAAGACCCGCTGAGCCGCCGTGGACTTCTTTCCCCCTCCCCGTCCTCGTCTACTCTAGTTCTCCCTTGGCACCTCCAGTCCCCAGAGTCCCTCCCTGCTTCAGCCACCCTGTGCCTGCATATTCTGTGAAATGTGCACAGACATATTGAACTTGAATCCAACTTACTCAAGATAATGAAGGCAGTCGCTAAAAAGCTTTGTCAGTGAACACACGGTGTTGGTAAATACTGCGATTCTTGTCTGGGGGTCCTTGGGCATGCCATTTTGTTACTCGGTGAGAGTGAGTTGATGAGGATTTTGCTGGTGGAACTTCAGGAGTGGGTCATGGATGTGTCTCTGCATTTGTGTTCTGGTACATGGTATTTGGGTTTTCCTCAGATGTTTAATCCCAAGACCAAAATACGTTACTTATTTCTTATTCCTATACTCCTTCCTTCCTTCCTTCCTTCCTTCCATCTTTCTCTCTCTCTCTCTCTCTCTCTCTCTCTCTCTCTCTCTCTCTCTCTCTCTCTCTCTCTGGTGCTGGGGATGGAACCCGGGGGCATTCTACCTCTGGGCTACACCTCCAGCCCTTTAAAAAATGTTTCATTTTGAAACAGGCTCTTACTAAGTTGCTAAGGGGCATGCTAAGTTGCTGAGGCTGGCCTTGAACTTGCCATCCTCCTGTCTCAGCCCCCTAAGTACTGGGGTTACAGACATGCTTCACCAAGGCCTGCTCCTATACGCCTATTTCATAAACAAAATTCCCGGGGCAGGACGGGGCAGGGGGGGGGGAATCTAGGGATCTAAACAGAAGAAGCCTAAAGCATTTTTTTTTCAGAGACAGAAATAGAGGTTTATTTAGAAAAAGTAGGGATACATGTTCAAGGAAGAATGTGGGCCTTCTCAAGAGGAAGAGAGAGAATTTAGGGTCTCACAGTTCTCTCCTATAAAAAAAACCTAAAGTATTTTTTTTAGAAGATAAGAAGTGATATTGCTTATAACCCCAGTTATCCAAACAAAGCATATGTTACAGTATATTACTATAAGGAATATGTTATGCTGTGGCTATAAAGGAGTATGTTCCATAATGTGGTCCATGTGTTATAACATACTCCTTTAGAGTAAGGCCAGCGGGAGAAAAGAGCCCGTGGAGCCCCTCCTATGTTATATATTTAATGATGTGTAAATATCTGGCTATGCTTAATGATTAAAACTATTCATTCCTCTTTTCTCCATAGAAGACGGCTCAGTTGAGAATTTCTTCTTACATACAAACAAAGCAGAAGCTCATTCGGTGTTTTGCCTTACGTGGGATAGCTCAAAGACATAAAGGCACTTGCTGGTTTTGTGGAATCGGTGTTTCAGGCTAGAGTAGCCATCGCTGCCAGCTTCTTTGGTCAGTGTCTCTGCTAACCGGGAGACTTCTGCGCTGGGAAAACGTAAATCACAGGCACAAGCTGACCCATAGAACACTTTCCAGATATTTTTTTTTTTGAGACTCCACAATGAGCAGTTCCTAACCCCAGTTTAGATTTTAGGATTTTTCCTGGCTGTCTAATCTGCCTGAGAGGAAGACCAGTTTCTTCACTTTCTATTTTCAATCTGTTATGGGCAGATACATTTAGAAAATACAATAAAGATGAATGGGTGGAAAAGTGATCAGGTGCTTGGAGATTCTTTCGATTTTAAGTTGGCTTAGGCTTCTCAGTGTGCATTCTCAAATTCTGTAGGTGCAAAACATTGTCAGTTTAGTGATGAGTGTGGAGTTGGGGGCTTTTTTTGAGTAACACTGTGCTTGAGCTCATTCTGACCCACAACTGAGGCTTCTGTCTGTGATGGTTAAATGGGCGAAGAGTCTAAATAAGAGATGTTTCTGCTTTTTTGGTCATTTCTGCAAGTGTTTCTGCAAGTGCTACCTTCTTCATTTATCTTTACTTTCCACTATATTGTTTACCTTTCAGTTAACTGTACGTACCGTACCTTACTTGAAAAATAAAAGTGATAACATGCACTTCTTTTCCCCCAGATTAACTAACTCACTCCATGGAATTCTTTGTTCCTGGGAGTATCATATTATTTGTTTGTTTGTTGTTAAATACATCCAAACACCTGTCTTGCATTTTGTAAACATGTATTTCAGAGTGAATTGCACCTTCTATGATTCCATATGTTTTACAGGTCAGCCTGAGACATTTACATAACGATTACACAAATGAGTGTATTGCTGGGGTCCTGTCCTTGGCTTTGGGTGCTGTCCACAGGAGCAAAGGAAAGGCCCTGGGGTTGGGAATGTGGAATTCACTCCTTGGTCTGGGATCACTTGGCAAACATCACCTGCTTTCCCCTCTATGGCTGAGTCTCGACTAAACATTTTTTTTTAGGATTCAGAGGAAACTTTCTGCTCTTTAATTTCCCAATGAAAAGAATAAAAATAGAAATATGTAGACCTACCCAATGCTTCTTATACATTCTCCTTTCAGAAGGGCATTCATTCACAATCCTCACTCCCCATTCTCTCCTTTTTCAAAGACCATTGTGGCTGAAGAGGTTGCCTTCCATATTGGCAAGCAAGGCAGGTGGTGGGTCCCATCAGAGAGACCTGCGCTCTCCGTGCCTGGCTCTGTGACGCTCGGAGGGATTCAGAGGATGGAGTTCCCACATCTGGATCAACAGAGCCCTCCTGGGTTTCACAGGCACCATTGCAAATCCACCCAGACCTCTCTCTCTCTTTTATTTTGCCTCCTGTGACTTTAGGACCTGGGATTTGGACCCCCCCCCCCCAATCTCCTTTCCTTTCCAGGGAGTCTATGCTGCAGTTCCTTACCACCTAGCACTGACACGGGTCTTTCAATCCTGGCCACGGGAGCTAGAGATAACACTTAATTTATTTGACTCCATGGCTTTCTTTGTTTTTTTTTTTTTTTTTTTTTTTTTTTTTTTTTTTTTTTTTTTTTTTTTTTTTTTTTTTTTTTTTGAGGGAGGGTGTACTGGGGATTGAACCCAGGGGCTTTCTAATTCTGAGCTACATCTCCAGCCCTTTTTATTTTAAAACAGCTGCTGAGGGTCTCACTAAGTTGCTGAGGCCATCCCCGAGCCTGTGATCCTCCTGACTCAGCCTCCCAATACTGGGATTACAGGTGTGCGCCATCATGGCCAGCTTGACTCTTGAGCTTTCTATTCATTTTATGCCTTCCACACATTCTTGCTCCAGTCCCTCTTTTCCTCTGATCTTCAGCTTTCTATCTTTTAAGTTTTGTTCTAAAGGAACATATTGCCCATGAGGTGCAGGCAGGTTTTAGGACTGGAGCTTGGGGGGTCTTCTGCTCAGACCCCAGCCCTCCTCTCCCCGATCCTTAGGGCAGTGAGAAAGGCTCAGAGTGGCCTTCAGTGATCACCATGACACGCGGCTGAAGTTTGGAAGGACAGGTATGAGAGAAGCTGATGCCTTTCCTAACTCTGAAACACCTGATGCCCGTACCTTGGAGCTGACCATATTGGGGCCTTCTAGCCTTGTGCCTCTATGCTTTGTTTTTGTTGTTTTCAGGACCTCTTAGAACAAATGAGAACAGTAAAGGAAGGGAGAGATCTCACTTCTTTTTTTTTTTTTTTTTTTTTTTTTTTTTTTTTTTTTTTTTTTTTTTTTTTTTTTTTTTTT